>JAIQCW010000071.1:0-96235 GCA_020283715.1 Cytauxzoon felis
AGATTCCGTCACTTTAGTCCTATCTCGCCGAGATTAGGTTTATAACCTCAAGTGGAACCTGGAAGCGATCTATGGGAAGCGGAGGGGGAGGTAAATAGAGAAGCTGACAGCAGGATGGACCTCGGGTGTATTGGACTTCAGTTGTAATTTCTATTAGATATGATATAATATTGATGATATTATAGGAGCTTGAATTGACGGTATGGAATATTGATATGGTAAAGTATGCATTATCTACTAATTATGAGAATTATGGTCCTATAAAAACGGCTATACAGAGGTATAAATATAGATATAGATATATAAACATATTATTATTTTAGAGGTGTTCCAGATGTAATTAAGCATTATATATGGATGAAAGCTAATGATGCTGATAAATTTTATATTGATCATCCATTATTTTATAATAATTCTATATCTACTACATTTGGTGTATGTTTTATTATTTATTTATATAATTTATATATTATTTATATTCTAGTCTAATGTACCAGAAGAATTAAGTGATTATTGTCCTACATTTTGTGGTGTGATGTAAATTATAAAATTATTTAATAATATTATAGATGGTTTATTAGGTTTACAAACTGATATACTTGATATTACATTTGATTATGAACATATTGATGATAAATTTGGTAAGTTATGATGAAGAAAAAAAATTTCAAAATATCATTAGATGATTCAACAAATTTAAGTTCTAGAGTAGCATCAGATTTAGGTTATAGTTATAATTTTTGGCATCATCCAATTGTAAATAATAGAATATATAATGAAAATAATACACCTATATCATTATATAATCGTATGAAATTATTATATGAAAAATTTATTAATCGTAAAAATAAAAAAAATTTAATGATAATTTAATAACAACAACTAATAATAATAATAAATCATTAAATGATTATTTAAATTTTATAAATATTGAAAATAAAAAACATAAAAAATTAATTAATATTGCTATTGTCAAAATGAGACAATTATCTATTGATAAAAAACCTATACAAAGAAATTCTGAAAAATCTAGACAATTATCTGATACATTTTTATCTAATACTATACAACCACCATTACATCATATTGAAATTATTAATTATAATAATAATAATAAATCTATTAGTGATTATACAGGTAATTTTTTATATAATCATAATAATTCAATCTCAATTTCTAAACAACGTAAATTTAAATTATGTAATCTATTCAAATGGATCGCTACTAAATGTAATCATACACAATCAAATAATAATCATATACAATCATTTAAACATAATAATACAATCAATAATAATTTCAATATTGTCACCAAATTCTCATCTATACCAGAAATCAATTCTAATCATAACTTACTCGAACATGATGATGAACTACCACAAATCATCATCACCAAACAAACTTCAGATACACATAATAGCAATAAAGGTACCAGGTATGTTTTATCAATGTCTTTTCCACCTGAGGTCATACAACACTATCTTCGTTCCACTCGCCGTTACACCCGAGGTTACATTCCTGCCGTCAGCTCCTCTATTTACTTCCCCTTCCAGCTCCCGTAGATCGCTTCCAGGTTCCACTTGAGGTTATAAACCTAATCTCGTCGAGATAAGTCTAAAGTGACGGAATCTATGTTTGTGAGGATATCTCAATGAATATAAACTCGAATTAAATGAGGATTGATAAACTCGATACAATCATCAAAAACCTTTTAAATGAAGTATTGACATCAGAATTTCATCAAGTGGTCATTCCACAATCTTCATGAGTTTCCCCAGAAATGATGAAATTCCTTCAATTTTTAGAGGTAAAAATGAAGTAGTGAAATTAGCAGTACTAGACCTCAAGTGGAATACCCGCAGCTGATCTCAGGGAAGCGGAGGGGGAAGTAAATAGAGAGGCCTCCACGGCGAGTGGAAAATAGAGTAGGACTGTAACCTCAGATGGAGTATATTCATTTAATAAATATATATATAGTCGATCGTATAAATTATTGGATGTGACTGATTTTACTGTATTATTATCGGATGAGGGTAGGCATGAGGTTAAGCGTATATTATGGTGTTTGAATACATATTTTTCATCAAAGATTGAGTTTTTGCCTGTAAGTTTGAAATAATTAGAAATGATTATATATATATATAGTTGATACCATCATTATGTTGTATATTATTATTATACATGTCACCAGATACGGCTATATGTGTATTATATAAATTGATGTTAAGAGCTAGTGAATCATCAGGATTAGATTGTGGTGAAAGTATTTTTATTTTGTTGTCGTAATGGTTTTGTAGTATTTGTTAAATATGTATTAAGTGTGATGTTACGTCAATTACGTAAAGTAGTATTACATTTAAAATTATTAAATGTTGATTTAACTGCTTGGATTGCAAGAGCAATACAACATGGATTTTCTAAGATATTACCATTTGATTATATTATACGTATATATGGTGATTTTTTATTTGAAGGTGAAATAACATTATGTCGTTATTGTATAGCATTAGTTAAATTTGCTAAATATAGATTATTAAAATGTAATACTAAAGAAGAAGCAGAAGAAATATTATATCATATTGGATTATATCCTGATTTAAATATAGATCAAGTTACTAAATTAGCATATGGATTTAGGATTAAACATTTTGATGATAAATATAAATCATTTAATGCACCAAGTCCATATCTTGTACAAGTTAAAATGAAAACATTTTATCGTCCAAGATTATTTATGTCATCTTCTATTATTTGTAATGAAAATTGGGAAATGTTATGGTCATGGTTACATCCATCATATAGAATATTTGTATGTCTTATCATTATTTATTCATACATACCATTTATTATCATTAGGATCCTGATAATATATACTCATCCGATAAACACGGAATCACACTCTTGGGACTTTTAAAATGTATCGAAAATAATAATAAATCACCAACACCCGCACTATTATTTATCAAAACAAATACATCCGATACATTCGGAATCTTCATACCAAAACTATATAATCATAACAATAAAGGATCATATACACCCACAGATGGTTAGTCTAAATAATGATACATTAATACTCCACTCGAGGTCCAATCCACTTCATTCCCACTCGGCGTTACACCTTAGGTCGGTCCTGCAGACAGCTTCCTCTATTTATCTCCCCTTCCAGCTCCCGTAGATCGCTTCCAGGTATTACACTTGAGGTATTATATTCGTCATGATGTATTATTAGTGATATTATGGAGATACTCATGGGGCTATTATTAAATTATGGTGTTAATTAACCCTATATTCCCACAATACCCCATAGAACTCATTTTGCCACGATCTCTGGGAATGGCTATACCGTTTACGGGAAGGTAATTGGAAGAGGCCACCACGGCGAGTGGAAAGATAAGGTTGTAACCTCAGGTGGAAATACGAGTGGAAAGGAGAGTTGTATGGACCTCGAGTGGAATGGTGTTATATCATTATATATATATATATATATTATAGTATTTGAGCAGCACAATTCATTTATATTTACAATGCGTAAGAAGATGAAGGTGTATAGATGGACTGGTAAAAGTTCTGTTGGTGTGACTTTGACAAAGAATCGTTTGATCGTAGGATCTAATAATCCAGCATTGATTTTGGATTCAACATTATCAAATGGTTATACTTCAAATTCAGCATCATACGACTCTCCATCATTAGTAGAAGGTAATGGACACTTCTCAATATCTATCATAGAGTTGTGGATTCTATTATAATATAAAAAATTATAATCTTAAATTCAAACCTTTATAATCTATTCCCTTACACTATTTCTACCTGAAGTTACTCCACAAGGTCGTCTTGTAGACAGCTCTCCACCTGAGGTCTTCCCACTAGGCGTGGTGGCCTCTCTATTTACCTCCCCTTCCAGCTCCCGTAGATCGCTTCCAGGAATTTTGCCACGATCTCTGGGAGTGGCTCTACTCTTTAGAGATAGATAATTGGAAGAAGCCGCCACGACGAGTGGAAGACGACGTTGATTGGGCTTCGAATGAGAGCTGACGACAGGACTAAGATGGGTGGATGAACCATCATTAGACAACTATTCTTAGTGACGTTTATTTGAGTATATAAATGTTATTTAATTAGTACATTCAAAGGGTGTCATTAAATCGCTCCAAATTACACTTAGTACTTCATTGATCCACCATATAAGCTTCATGAAATCTTCATTGATATGATCAGTTGCCCATTGTCCGGTTGATATATAATCATCTTCAACATCATAAATTACTTGCTGATATTTATATCCAATATATAGAAATAGTGCACTGCATAAAATTTCGATTAAATGTACCCACATTACAGCTATACTTGCTGGATGTACAGCTGATGCTCTTCTATCCATACATTCTAGTGGTTCATCTTTTGGTACTTGTTTATCTAAACCATGATTGGTTAGAGTGCCGAAATATGCAGTTTCGAAAAGGACACTATAAGAACTGGAAATTATTATTCCTCTTATAAAATGATTTACACATGAAAATGCCAAGATAAAATTTTGGGTAAATGATAGACTTATGGCTTCATAATCGACATAATGACGCTCTAACATTATCATTATACCAGTTGGTATCCTTACTACAAACAATGCGATCCATGAGTATTTCATACGTGCTATACGATTTAAATAGACATTACTACTAAATCCAGCTACTGTATTATCTTCAGCTACATTGAGTACATAAATTAACAATCTACCTGCCAAATCTGATGCAGAAATTAATACAACTATTATTAAACTAATCAATGGATCCTCAATCTGTGGGAATGGATCAATCGTACATATTACTAAAAGTAAATGAAATATAGAGATGAAGATTTGAAACTAACTTGAACCGATGTTGAAGAAGCTTTCTAATGATTGTGTAAGACAAATCATAAAAATTATATCCCAGCAACATCCTAAAGTTTTAATTGCATGCAGATAATATTTTAATGAATTTATTATATTCGTTTGTTCAGTTATTAGCTGATTATTAGTAGCACTCTTAGAATAGTTAATAAAGTATACAGAAATTATAATTACCGATGCTAAAATAAAAACTGATGGTATACCCATTCCTAAAAGTTGTATGATTTCCCCAGTTATGTCTACTCGTTTCATTTCATACATTAAGAAATAAGAATTTATACTAATAAATAAAGTACCGATAGCATTACCAGCAAATATAGAAATCACACGATTACTTACTGATCCATATAACATATGATCAGTAGAAGTACCTATAGATGTCATATTACATATTCCACATGATATACTTAATAATACAGTTAATATTATATATATAAACCCAGAACTTAAAGATGGTACAATTATAGTATTCAACATATGTATATAAAATCCAGCTCCAATTATCCAAACAAATAGACAAATATAAAATGTATTCCTAGGTATCAATAAAAATGATATAAATGTACCAATTATATATGAACATATTATAATACATGTCAAATGAGCTATGAAATAATCTATATCATACTCTGAAACTTCCATTATAGTAGCAGAAGATGATATCGTAGTCAACATCGTCTTCGTCATACAAGTGGTCAGTATACCAAGTACAAAATATGCAAGATTAACATACTCAATACTAGCAAGAGACTTTGGAAAATTCCTATTCGGTAAAATTATCTCACCAGTACTCGACATTTTTGTAAATAATAGTAATAAATATATACAAAATTATAAACTTTACTCAATACTAACTAGCTAACTAAACAAATCTAATAATACCATATCTCAATCAAGCCAAATATTCAAATCAAAATTTACTATACATCTGATATTAACTATAGCGTAGGTCGTCCTGCAGACAGCTCTTTTATTTACCTCCCCTCGGATTCCCGTAGATCATCCTCGACATTTGTCTACCCGGAGGAACAAAGGAAGTTAACCCGGAAGAACAGGCTTCTGGTCTAGCAAATGTAACCTCAAGTGGAACATGGAAGCGATCTATGGGAGCTGGAAAGGGAAGTAAATAGAGAAGCTCTCTGCAAGAGGAAGTCAAGGTTGTAACCTCAGGTGGAAATGGCGGCGATTATGCATCGAATGGTCCTTTGATCGGTTCTTTTTGTTGCATTATTTGTAATGTTTGATGTACATCTTTGTAGTATTCGCCGGTCATTCCGGGATCATTTATTAGGGTATGATTCATTGGATGGTCGATGATTCTTTGTACATGTACGGGTACTAATACTTCACGGTATCTGATGGTGATGGAGAGCATATTTATATTTAAACTAACCTTGGCTCTACTCTTGGACAATTAATCTCTTGTACAACTTCCAATTCTACAGGTACTGGTACATTTCTATCAAATACCTTTTCTACGGGTACCCTACGATATTGAGCTACTGGTACTTCTACAGGTTTCGGTACATTGCGATATTGTGGTGTAATTACATCTTTATAAACGTGCTAATATATATAACATCTTATATAAAATATTCATCTCACCTGTATTTGTGGTACTTGGACTATTTTTTCAACTTCATATGGACGATCTACATAATGTGTAACATGAACGTCTTTATTTATAATTTCTGGCACTTCTTCTTCAACTTCTACAATCTTCTCAGTAATAACCTGAAATATATTCAAGTGATCTTATTAATAGCACTTTAACACACCTCCTTATATTCAATTTGAGGTACTTCTACGACTTTCTCTTTCGTCACCTTTTTGGGTATAGATACTATCCTCTCTTGTACAATAATCCTCGGTACCTCTATAACCTTTTCTTGATAAATATACTGAGGTACTTCAACGACCTTATCAACCACCTGTACTACAGGTAGTTCAACAATTTTCTCCTGGATAATAGGCTTCGCCAATTTTTTAATCCTCTCTTTCAATATAGGCTTAGCCACATGAACAATCTTTTCCTCAATTATGGGCTCAGCCACCTCAATCACTTTCTCAACATACTGAATCTCCGGTACTTCAACAATCCGCTCCTTAATTTCCGGTTTGGCGATCTCAATCACATTCTCGTGAATCCTAGGCTCAAGTATTATAGCGTCAGCCGGAGGAGTTTTCAATCCCGCAATAGGAGAGGATGACATTTATAGATATTACATATAATTACAAACTGTTACGCTAACTGCGACTATATATACAAACTTCACGATACATGAACCAATTCTATATAAAGCACCAAAGTGCATCTCAAGTTAGACACAGGTGTTACACTAAAGAAGATCTTAACGGAATCTACGGAGCATCTAGGAGGAAAAAATTTAATGGTAGAAGGCCTCACGCACGCAAAGACAAACGAATCATAGTCGAAACTAAAGCGATGGAAGATTAGTAATGTAACACCCAATCACCAAGCGAATTCGAGGTAACAGTATGATGGAAATTTATACTTTGCAATTCTAACAGCTGACAAGCGTAGACTTTCCCAGGATCGTAAGCTAGGTCGGTTATACCGACGGTTCTAGAACGTTTTCAAGACACAGACAAAAAGAAGTTAATTATATCACAACAAATAATTTTTATATAATTAAACGATTAATATATGTCAAATATAGATATGTGGACGTGAATATGAGCTTAATCCTCTTTCAATAATATGCTTGAGTATGTTGGGGTTGACTTGATATTGTTGTGGCCACTCTAGAGCATACTTACAACTGTAATGTTTGATTAACAACTGTCAAACTTACTATTTTATTTATCCAAAGAGGATTGTATCGACTTTCTTCTTTCATTTACTATGTATTTTGTGTTTTCATAGCATTCTCCATCTTCTAGTTTCAAGGTAGTATTTATACAAGACACAATGTTTTTTAATGTCTATCGTCGATTAATACCTCATTTTGGTTACATGTCATTGGCGAGGTCATTTCATAGATCCTCAAGATGGCATGGTTTGACCACTTTTTACTTGTCTGATATCGGTGAAGGTATTTCCGAGGTAGAACTCGTTAAATGGGAGAAACAAGTGGGTGATTATGTAGAGGAGATGGAAAATGTGTGTACTGTACAAAGTGATAAAGCAGCCGTTGAAATTACCAGTAGATTTACTGGTGTTGTTAAAAAGTTACATTGCGATGTCGGTGATATTGTTCCCATAGGCAATGCATTGATGGATATTGAGGTTGAGGATGATCCCATCGATGAATCACCCAAAAAAACATTTGATCCTTCAATAAAATCATCGAAAAAGACGACTGTAAGTTATTCAATATATTAAATTTAACATTTATATCACAGGATGCGCCAGAAGTACCACCAGGCGTTAGAAAAAGAGCAAAGGAATTAAATGTCGATCTTAGTAAAGTTACACCTACTGGACCAAATGGCAGAATAACACTAACTGATGTCGAAAACTTTGCCAGTGAGGTATGTCTACCTATAACAAACGCAGTGGATGCTCCACCTGAGGTTACACCTTAACACTACTTCCATCACTGCCACGATCTCCGGGAGTGGCTCTACCCATTTGGGATAGGTAATTGGAAGAGGCTCTACGCCGAGTGGGATCAATGGTTGTAACATCAGGTGGAGAGCCTTCGGTATGAATGGTTAATGTGACCTAAATTTATTATGAGTGACTTTTTATATCAATTATATTTAGGAATCATCTGTTGTTACTGGTGGTTTATCGCCTGATAAGGTTCGATTTACAGCTATAGGTTCAGCTATGGTAAAGTCTATGGTAGCATCTGTATCAGTTCCCCATGTTACTGTTGGTGAGGATTTGGATCTTACGAATGTGGTTGCTTTATATCGTAAACGTAAGGCTCAAGATCCTACAGTTAAATTGACGATTACATCTTATATATTGAAGGCTTTATCATTGGCTTTGAAAAGTTACCCTATATTGAATAGTAAATTTGATGGTGATGGATATTTACAATTTGTTGAACATAATATTAGTATTGCTATAAATACTCCTCATGGTTTATTGGTGCCAAATATAAAAAATGTTCAAAATTTAAGTATTAGGCAGATACAGAGTGAATTGAATAGGCTACAAAAAGACGCATTTGATAGAAAATTAGCTGTAGCTGATATTACTGGTGGTACATGTACCTTGAGTAATCTTGGCGCTATCGGAGGTACTTATGTAGCTGCAAGACTATTTGATGGTCAAGCTTGTATCATTGCATTAGGTGCATCTAGATTACGTCCTCAATATGTAAATGATGGTGATGATCTAAAACTCGTTCCTAGAAGTATTGCACCAGTTGGTGTTACCGCCGATCATAGACATATTGATGGCGCTACTATGGCACAATTCGCTAATGAATTCAAAAGATTACTAGAGAATCCTGAAGAATTAGATGCGCACTTTTAAATAACTAATTTTATATTTCATACTATATTTTCATTTTCACCGCTCCACCTGAGGTCCAATCCACCTATTTTCGTCTTGCAGACAGCTTCTCTATTTAGTTCCCCCTTCGCTTCCCTGAGATCAGCTACGGGTACCACTTGAGGTCCAGTACTACTTACATCTTCACCACACAACACCACAATTGTGTGGCATACCCCATTTTCCCATATTCATTATTTTCATTCCGTACACTTCCAGTAATTTATAGTCCATATTAATACAATTGAAGGATGAAGTATAGTTGTATGAAGGTATATAAGTATTAATATAGAGTATTATTATAATATATATACTATATAACTACTAACATGATATGAAGTATACTACCTATATAGTATAGTAGTAGATTTATATAAATAATTACATTTCATAAAATTATTATAATATTGTACAAAGGTTGTAAATGATTGAATAAAGGTAATTATAGTATTTAATTCAATTAATTTGTATATTATTAGAGGATTGGACCTCAAGTGGAAATGGAATACCTGGAAGCGATCTATGTGAGCTGGAAGGGGAGTTAAATAGAAGAGGCACCACGCCGAGTGGAAGAGGTGAAGATAGTGATTGGACCTCGAGTGGAGGCCTAATGGTCGTCGGTTGTACTTCATGTATAGATTGTATAAAATTTACTTTAATTATATTATGTGAATACCTACTTTATATTGAAAATCGAGTATATTAACGAGCCATGTGAATTTATCATTGTTTCCGAGTGATTTATTAAATTTTGAGATGAGTTGATTGAATTTATTGTAAATGGTATGGATTGCATTGACATATCCTTGTGCATTAAAGAGATCATTGGCATCTCTTGATTTTTTGAAGAATTCATCTAATTCGATTAATTCTCTTTTATATAGACCCCAGCATTCATCATCATATTTGGGTATAAATTTTTTGACAAGTATTGAGAATTGATGGCATACATCTAAAATAAGATTTAATTGTTCATCAAATATTAGAGAATTTTGATTGATATTATTAATGAATTCATCATTTGTATTTATTAAATCTAATAGAGATTTATTATTTAGAATATGTTTAATATTATTAAAATATTTAATTAGATTAATTTGTAGATCATTATAGATAAAATTAGCAATTTGATTACAGAAGATATTCATGCGATTATTAATAGCTATTGATAGATTATATTTAATTTGTGAATTAGAATTGAGTGGTATACGTTTCATTTTCATAAAATAGAGCCAGATTTCATTAAGTTGATTAATTATAAATTTTAATGTATAGATTAAATTGAAAATTTTATTGAAGTTGAAGATAACATCACCAAATATAATTATAATAAGTTCATTTGGTAATATATTTGATGTTATTAATTGTGATGATAATTTATTCATGAATGAGGGGTTGATGTTGTAAAATTTTTTATTCCATAAATTATAATTTGATGTTAATGGAGGATGATTAGAATTATTTAATGGAGGAGGATAATATGAATCAGATAAAACATCATCATCACCATCACCATCCTCATTATTAAAATATAAATTAAAATTTAATAAATCATCTAGATAATCTATAAAATTAACATCAATTAAATAATTAAATATAATATTTGATTTTTTATTATATATATATAATATATAATTTATAATATCATCATAATGTATTAATTTATTATTATTATCATCTATTAATTCCAATTGTATATTAAACATTCCTGTAATTTTTATTATATGAACTATATCTTTAAATATATTGGGTACTTTTAAATTATCTATAATAATTTTACCATTTTTATTTATTATAAAAAAATCTATTATATTATTTATTATATTACCATAATATATCCATTGTTTAATTAAATAATAATAAAAATTTAATATATTATTATATAATTTATTAAAAAAATTCATAATTTACTTTATTTCTATCTATATCTTTACATAATTTATCTAATTTATTTATATATTCTATATCATTATTACATTCAAATAATATATTTAATATATGAAATGTACATATTGCTGGTTCTAAATATATAGCTAATTTTTCTAAACCTAACCATTTATCTTTATTTTTTATCTCAAATTGACATAATTTTTTTTGTAATTCATATATTAATTCTATTAATATTTCTGATGATGATAATTTTATAAAATTTATATCTGATTTCTCTATATATAATTGTACTTTACATTTATATACAGCTAATTGTAATATATCTAATGCTATTATACATAATCTATCACCTATATATTTATAATTATCTAAGTAATACAATTTTATTAAAAACTAACCCTTACTCAAATAAGAATCAACAATATTTTCATTAACTTTAAATAATATACCATCCGTATCACTTAATATATTCAATATATCATCTATAATTATACTTTCCTTCACTCTATCATTATAACTATCCCAATTCAATAATATACCATCCCTTAATATCACATCATCTATAGACGGAACTTTTATAGATGATAACAATGGATTATATACATTATTGGACATTAATATCATTTATACATAAAATATATCACACATAATCATTATTATATCAAATTAACAATACACATCATTATGTGTGGTTAGTTAAACAAATCAATCAATACTAAATTACAAGCCATAGCGAATTTATATACAAATCTATAAAATTTTACCTCTATACCTTTATCAAATAAAATAATACCTTATTATGTTTATTACCTACCATTATATTCATAAAAATCATATACCTGAAGTTACAACTTTATCTTCGTCTTGCAGACAGCTTTCCACTCGAGGTTACAACCTTGTCTTCGTCCTGCAGACAGCTCTTCTATTTATCTATCTCTAAAGAGTAGAGCCACTCCCAGAGATCGTGGCGGTAGAGAAGATAGTGATTGGACCTCAAGTGGAACCCGCAGCTGATCTCAGGGAAGCGGAGGGGGAGGTAATTGGAAGAGCTGACGGCAGGACGACCTCAAGTGGAAGAGGTGAAGGTAGTGATTGGACCTCAAGTGGAAGCCATCGATATATAATTGTTGATTGTTTCATTCTTTGAAGTATGTGTAATCTTTAGTTTTAATATGTGAGAGTCCAGAAGTTGGTGATATTTAGGAGGCATTTTTTGGTACTGAGTCCTTTAAAGTCCCAGAGTCTATTATTGACATTTCCATTGAATTTAATGCGAATATACTGAGGTTTCTTTAGAAATTCATAGAATGTTACATCTGTTATCATTGACCTTACAATTCTAAACCATAAGTATACCACAAATGCTAACCAAATGACGTTCGTACCAATTCCAATTATTACATGACTCAAATCCCAAAGTAAATTAAACCTCATATTAACTATCCTCTGACTAAAATATTTATACAACAAATAATAAAAATGAACTATCGCCAATGATAAACTCGTCACAAATATAAAAAATGAACGCTGATTATTACGACCAATACAATTATCAACCCATGCACAATGATGATCCTGATGCCTAAATATTATCATTATAAACACAAATCTAATAAGTACTCCACTCGAGGTCCTTTCCAACTCTCTTCCACTCGCCTCCACCGTTGGTCTTGCAGACAGCTCTTTTAATTACCTATCCCTGAAGGGTAAAGCCACTCCCAGAGATCGTGGCAGTGTGGAGGGTAGTGAGGATGTAACATCAAGTGGAATACCCGCAGCTGATCTCAGGGAAGCGAAGGGGGAAGTAATTAAAAGAGCTCCATGCAATGGGAAAGAGAGTAGGATTGTAACCTCAGGTGGATTTGACTTCGGATGGAGAGTTGTTATGATTGTAAACGTACATGATACAGTGTCCGCATATACCGCAGTGGTGTGTTCGTTTGAATTTGACCATATTGCATGTGATGCATACATTTTTGATATTATTTTGTTTTATGCAGTTTGTTATAGATTCTACATAGATTGGTAATAGACGTGATTGTCTTTCAGTTGCTACAAGATTATATAGACCACTCATTTCTAATTGTATATTTCTACATTCTTCTCTACATAATTGTATAACATTATCTAATGGATTATCTAATCCAACTTGTAAATCATAATATGTATTGAATGGTTCCATTAATGGATCATTATATTCTAATTGAGGGAACCAATAATTCATAGTATAAGAATCTCTATTTGTACAATAGTAATCATAATTTACCATACGCTGACGACGCTCCAATACACTCAACATATTCTCATATACACCCTCCTTTAGAACTGCACCCCTCATTGAATCTTGTTCTATCGAACTAAAATAAATTAATGAATCATAAACACGAAATAACCAAGTTAATATATGCTGTCTACTCCACCTGAGGTCCAATCCAACTCTCTTGGTCCTACCGTCAGCTCTTCTAATTACATATCTCTAAAGAGTATAGCCACTCCCAGAGATCGTGGCGATGTCAACCCCTAAGAACAGGAAAATTCTACCCGGAGGAACAAAGAATGTTAACCCGGAAGAACAGACTTCAAGTGGAATACCTGGAAGCGATCCACGGGAGCTGGAAGGGGAAGTAAATAGAAGAGGCACCACGGCGAGTGGGAAGACCTCAAGTGGAAGAGCTGACGGCAGGACCAAGAGAGTTGGAACGACAAGTGTAAGAGGTGATGGTAATCGTTTGATTATGTGACTAACTTTGATACATGAGATTGCGATGGTATGATTGTTTTTTTGGCGATACCTGGATCGCTCATGAAGGCTGAAGTATATGATTGAGAATATATTGAAACTAACTTGAGATCCAGAAGCATTGTGAGATGAGCCAATTAATAATCCAAAGATCGAGGAGTACATCTCCGACAGTGTTTAATAATTCATTATACATATTAAAATATAAGACTAAATTTATTATAGCGATGATCCAGTAATATACGGGATAGAGACTCCTTAATGAATACATACGTCCACAGATACGATATTGACAACGCCATAACTATAAAAAAGTTGTATGATATGATTATTAGCAAACTTACCCTCAACAATGTGTATTGTAAATAATTCTGTTTCATCAAACATATACCAAGAGGTGTCTTCTCTTTATTTGTAGTAGCAATTGCAGTAGTATCAATCAGTGATATCGAACCCTTCTGACAAAGGAATGCTATTGTAGATTCATCACCACCATGACAAGCATGATGTAATACCGTATTACCCAAATGATCACGATGACCCAAATTCGCACCCCTACTCAATAACCACTGTACAACATATAAAGTACCCCTCCTACATGAATGCATCAATGCCGTACGACCCTAAAATATCATGATACTCAAAAGGATACCACAAATGAACTGTTATCTATTCCACCTGAGGTCCATTCCAACTCACTTGGTCCTGCCGTCAGCTCTTCTATTTATCTATCTCTAAAGAGTATAGCCACTCCCAGAGATCGTGGCGAAGATAATGAGGAAGAACAAAAGATGTCAACCCGGAAAAACGTGATATAGTTAATGGACCTCAAGTGGATTACCCGCAGCTGATCTCAGGGAAGCGAAGGGGGAAATAATTAGAAGAGCTCTCTGCAAGAGAATGCAAGGTGGATTGGACTTCGGATGGATATAATCTTTGATGATAAACTGTTATGTAATTGGTTTATTAGTAAACATACGAGGCTATCTTGTTCTTCTAGTGAGACACCGTTGAGGTAGAGGTATTCGAGTATGTGTAATGTTGAGATGATATTATCTTCCATGAATTCAGATGCAGCGATAAGGAATGGTGTCATTTGTTTTCGATTTTCATGTAACAGTAGACTTGTTCCACATCGATTTAATAATAGAGCAACAATTGATGCATTGGATGATTTTATTGCGAAATAAATGGGCGTCTCCAAATTTATATCGTCTGGATAATGCGGATCACAACCACAGTCCAATAATATATCAACCAATTCACTATTACCACAATAACATGCTGTAGAAATAAATATAATAAATGAACACAAAGAATACTGCATCTGATATGTTGAAATTCCACTTGAGGTCCAACCCAACTCTTTTCGTCCTGCCATCAGCTCTTCCAATTACCTATCTCTAAAGAGTAAAGCCACTCCCAGAGATTGTGGTAATGTTTTGATAGTGATTGGACCACAGGTGGAAGTGGAATACCTGGAAGCGATCTACGGGAGCTGGAAGGGGAGGTAATTAGGAGAGGCCTCCACGGCGAGTGGGAAGACGAAGTGGATTGGAAACTGGGATTGACTTCATGTATATAGTAGCATTCGATAGTCAACTAACCCCAATGTAGAGCGCTTACTTCGTCTAGTTGTTGAGTATTTTTCTCATTAATGAGAGGTGTGAGTATATCTTTTAGTCTTCTATGGTCTTTATTGTTAGCTGCTGATACAATTAATGACTATAGATATAAAAGTATGAGAATGGTAATGATCATTCAACTAACCTCTAATTGTAGATATTCAATACTTGTAGAATTGAATCTACTATTCAACATCGTATCAACTCTATTAGAGAGTACACATTCAAAATCATCCAAGCTTGGATAATTTTTTGTTGAGACATCCATCTCATCAGCAGTTGTTGATTTATAGCTGTCGTAATATTTTTCCATCTTGACAACTTCTAAAATCTTGTAGACGCCGAATCCATATATCAATCTTTCATAATCATTTGTGATCTTTACCTTTACACATCAAAATTTAATGACATTTGCGTCCATTTAAATTTATGAAATTCAAATCTTACACATCATTTATCTTACACATTGGACAATTGACGTGACTATGAGGCATCCACTACTAGTCCATGGACCTTCGAGGAATAACGTCCAAAATAAGGAGACATATTAACAAATATAATTAAATGATATTATTATTAATAATAGATCTATTTATTCCTAATTTATTATACATAATCGAAAGTAACTAATTTACTCTATCCGAGTAACATCCACCAAATATTAAGGTATACCTTCAGCATTTACACCTTTGACATATTTTTTACTGATAATTGTATTAAAATTCCTATAAATTTCCGTATAAATACAATTTACACTAAATTACAACGCTTTAAAAAATTTTCAAATTACGAATTCCAATTATAAACGATTTACTCTCTTAAATTATTATACATTCATCATAAAATATTTAGTTAATAACAATGTTATCTTGTCTTGAGTGATCCAGTGATGACTGTAGTAAACATGTGTTGACGGGGCAGTGGTAATAATTTTAGTTTTAAAATTATCCACATATGTTCCAAAGGAATTTAACTGATAAATTATTTAACAGTTTAAGTTCTAGTCATGGAAATGGATGGATTATCATAATTATGTCGTAATTAATGTGGGAGAAACTTTGCAGTAGAGTTGTTAGCGTACTTGATTTCAATCAAGCCACATTGTCCGGATGCATAGACATAATCTGCGTAAGGAGTAAAGAACTTGTAGAAGTAGACACCGAAAATGGTAAAGCTAAAGTAGATAAATGGGTGTATCGATCTACACCCTTCCATGTAAGATTTGGCAAAGCCAAATTACTCAAATCTAGAGAAAAAATTGTATCAATCTACGTTAATGATCAATTATCCAATTTAACTATGAAATTGGGTGCAGCTGGAGAAGCATTTTTTGGTGAAGAGACAGACGAAGATGAAATAATCTCACAAGCATCATCATATTCCAGAAATACACAATCTGACAATGTAAAACCCGATAACAACCCAGTATCACAAGGTATGTTATACACTCCACTTGAGGTCCAATTATTACCTTCGCTTCTTCCACTCGCCGTGGTGGCCTCTTCTATTTAGCTCCCCTCGGATTCCCGTATATCATCCCCGGTAAACTAACTTCATTTTCACCTCCAAAATCTGAAGGAAATCCTGAATTTCTGGGGAAACTACTGAAGATTGTGAAATGAATATTGGATGCATTTTAAATGTCAATACTTCATTGAAAAGGAATTTGATGATTGCATCTAGTTTACTAAACATCACTTCATTCCAATTTATATCCATTGAGATATCCTTACTTAAGTGAAATTCTTCACTTTACTCTTATTTCGTCGAGATTAGGTATTGTAACCTCAGGTGGACTACCCGTAGCTGATCTCAGGGAAGCGGAGGGGGAAGTAAATAAAGGAGCTGTCTGCAAGACAAAGAAAGGTGGATTGGACCTCAGATCTATGTATTTGCTTTATATATATATATATAGATGAGATGATAGATTATGGTTATTATGCATGTAATAGTAAATCAGTTGGTAGTAGTGCTAGACGTGCAAAGAGTGATGATTTGGAGATATTAAAGGAAGAGTTGACAAAGGATAATACATCATGGTCATGGAATTGGGGTGATTTACCTCGTAGAAGTGAGGATCAGATTGAGATTGAGAATCAAATATTACAATTTAGTTTATGTGGTCATTTATTGAGTTATGAAGATGATCAATTAAATTCTGAATTATTTCGTGCAAATTTAGTGGATTGGTCTAGATTAAATAATGATCCATCATTATGGTATCATGAATCTTTAGTAGCTTGTTTTGATGGACGTCCTCCATATTATCAATCTAAAATAGCATTACCATTATTAGCATCATGGATAGTATTTAATCGTCCATTATCAATTAGTGCAATAGAAAAATTATTGAGGACATCTATTGTAACAAATTTAGATGATAATGATGGTCGTAATAATAAAAAGATATCATCAAATACATATAAACAACAAGATGATCTTCAACCAAAAGGGAAATATAAAAGGATATCATTAAAACCTACATCAGAACAATTAGAATCATTAAATTTAAAATTAGGACCAAATAGGATTACATTTACAGTATCTTCATCATTACAAGGTATTAAAAGTGTTAATGCTACATTATATTTATGGCCATGTGATGCACAAATTGTTATATCAGATATTGATGGTACTATTACAAAATCTGATGCATTAGGTCATATTATGCCAATATTAGGTAGAGATTGGTCACATGTTGGTGTTGCTGAATTATTTTCAAAAATTCGTGCAAATGGTTATTATGTACTCTATCTATCAGCTAGAGCTATTGGACAAGCTGATTATACTCGAGAATATCTATTCGGACTCACACAAAATCAAAAAGAAAAATTACCACAAGGACCATTATTCCTATCACCCGATAGATTATTATCATCTTTTAAAAGAGAAGTTATTAGTAAATCCGCATACATGTTCAAAATACCCGCATTACGTGATATAAGAAATCTTTTCCCACCCGATAATAACCCATTCTATGCAGGATTCGGTAATAACGCATCCGTAAGTTCTACCATACCATATTTATCAAAAAGAATATAATTAATTAACCACCCACTCGAGGTTACATCCTTATCTTTCCACTAGCCTCTCCACCTGAGGTCCATCCTGCCGTCAGCTCTTTTAATTTGTTATCTCTAAAGAGTATAGCCACTCCCAGAGATCGTGGCGGTGAGAGGTTAGTGATTGGACCTCAGGTGGAACCCGTAGCTGATCTCAGGGAAGCGGAGGGGGAAGTAATTAGAGGAGCTGACGGCAGGAATGTAACCTCAAGTGGAACGGCAGGACGAAGAGATGTGCATGTGACATCGACTGGGGATCTGTCTATAAGATTGGATGTGTAAATAATTCATATGATTGTATTATATATTAATTCAATTAAAATTTTACAGGATCATCGTGCTTATGTATCGGTGGGCGTACCGGAGAGTCGTGTATTTATAATTAATCCTAGTGGAGTTATAAAGCATGTAAATTCATCTTATGCTCGTACTTATGAGACAATGAGCGAGATCGCAGAGTTGATGTTCCCTCCGAATCATCCAAAGTCATTAGAGGATGAGCGTTATAACTCTTTCCAATATTGGAACTTCCCGATCCACATGGACATTGAAAATACAACCGATGAACATATTAAATGATATTTTAATTTGATGCATTAAATGATTACATGGAATTCAATGATGAATTCAGTCGATTATAAGCTCTTCAATTTTCCAGTCTTCATAACTACCATTTGGTAAATATCTCCTAATTATAAATGGTACAGTCTTTTGGTATAGTTCCTTCTCTGCTATTATAAGAGGATCAATGGCTGTAACTTGTGTATCTCCAAAGTCACCGAGTGTGGTTGTCACATTATCATCCGCGGCTTCAGTGGTCGAGTCTATAGGTATTGTAATAGGTGCGTTGAGACTAATTTGTAACGCTCTTGTACCGATTATACGCGCCTTTTCATATTTTGTCAAGTATGGACTTGTTATCCTGTGAGCATTATCAACCTAAAATATTATGAAGGATTTATTTTCGAAGTAATACTAGGGGATATCATAGAACCATACTACAAATGGAGCATGGCCTATATCTCAAATATTGAGATTAAAAAATAGAAAGAATTTGTACCCCAAAATTAAATACATATAATTAAATTATTATTTAAGTACTATAAACTCACTTGTGCTTTAAATTCCGTAGGATCTGTGATGATATCAACATCAGCTACTCGCTGTTGATCGTAGTCATCGTACTCATCAAAATCGTCATCCTCTTCGGCAAATTCATCAATGCCAAAGTTTTCACCAAATTCATCCATGTAAATATCTCCCATTTTGAGCAGATAAAATAAAATATACACAAAACGTTATCAACTCCATCACATATATGGTGATACTAGGAGGCAAGAGTACATACATGAAGATAGTACATAGATTAGTTAATTTAATGAAATTAACACAACACTATATATATACCATTACATAAACAATTTTATTTCATCATATACTAAAATAATCTTGTATCTAGTACCATATTGTTTTCGCATCTATTACACCTGAGGTTACATTCCTGCCGTCAGCTCTTCCAATTACCTATCCCTAAAGGGTAAAGCCACTCCCAGAGATCGTGGCGGTAGAGAAGTTAGTCATTGGACCTCATGTGGAACCCGTAGCTGATCTCAGGGAAGCGGAGGGGGAACTGAATAGAGAAGCTCCATGCAATGGGAAGGAGAGGTGTATTAGAAGATAGTGGATTGTACCTAAGGTGTAGCAGTAACTATGTTCCTTTGGGTTCAATACTAGTCCAATGTTACTTGTATCATTACATTATGAAATTATAAATTCAATGTGATTTAAATGTGTCCTAATACTTTAAGTAGTACGGCGACAAGTATGATAATAAAAACAGGCACTTGCCATAAATCGATCATAATTTTACCGCTGATGCGATCATTTAACCCTAAGCCTAGTTTGTGGCGTAATTGTTCATTTTCTTTGATAATACTTGTCTTCAACTTTTCTACGGATAGACAATATTGTACTAATTCGTCATACTTTTGACGTAATTCTAAGAAGTTAGTGTTGGAAATTGACATTTTAACATACCGGGTAGATCTACATTGGCGGATTGTGGTGTGATGAGTCTAGCGGCAATTTTGGGTGGTATACCATATGGTGAATTACCGGATTGTATATTTAGGCCTGGATCTTTAATGAATGAAACACCTAATCTATGATCTTGTATAGATGCTTTATCTACAGTATTCCATAATTCCTTTGGCATATTTTCATCAGCAACCGGTACATATTGTACTAGGAATCTATCATTTATGATCTTTGGTGCTTCACTTAATGGTTGTAATATAATTTGTACTGTTTGACTTTCACCTGGCTTAACTACACCTGTTGAAGGTCTTACAAGATATGATTTAGGTGTAGTTGTCTTGATTTTAAATGCTACAAATTGATTAGTAGTTGTGTTTTCCAATCTCAGATTAGTATTCAATGGAGTATATAATACCAAAGGAAATTCTATCGTATCTGTAGGACTTACTTTCAATATAGTCATCTTTTTATCTAAAATTTACTCCAATATAAATCAATTATATAAAAAGATAATCATTTAATCTATACCCAATAATACACCATCATCTACACATTTAAAAACTATCACATACATTCATAAACAATTCTCACATATAAAAATATACGCCAAATTAAAAAATTTCTATAATCTATTATAACTATACACATCTAATCTACACTCACTGGGGATACAACATACGCCAGACCCCATCTATACACCCTTAATAACTCATATATGATTCATGTCTTTGTCGTACATATTTCACCATCTTCTAACGCCCAAAGAAGTTTGCAAACTACATATTGTCTACTCCACAGTAGGTCGTCCTGAAGGTAACTTTCCACCTGAGGTCAGTCCTGCCGTCAGCTCTTCCAATTACCTCCCCTTCCAGCTCCCGTAGATCGCTTCCAGGTTCCACTTGAGGTTATAAATCTAATCTCGACGAGATAAGGATAAAGTCACGAAATCCATGTTTGAAAGGATATCTCAAAGGATATAAATTGGAATGAAGAGACGATGATAAAACTCAATACAATCATCAAAGTCCTCTTCAATGTAGTATTGACATCAGATATTCATCCAATAATCAATGAGATATCTTCATGAGTTTCCCCAGAAATTCAAGATTTCCGTCAAATTTTGGTAGTAAAAATGAATGTAGTGTAATAGTAATACAGGACCTCAAGTGGAATACCCGAAAGTGATACGGGAGCTGCAAGACGACCTCAGATAGATGCTCCACGCTCAGTGGAAGAATATGTTGTAGAAGACAGTGATTGTATGAGCTTCATTTGTATTGATTATGATTTAATGGGTTCCCAGAATCGTTTCTATATATGAATATATTTGAGATGAATTATATACGTACGGATGGTGTGACGATGATATCATTATCTTTTTTGAGTGTGATGAAATTAGAGTTTGCGAGTAACAATGTTCTGAAAAAGACTACTGCAGCTTTATATTTACTACAACGTTGTGTAATATCATTAAATGAGATATCGGTATGATTAAATTCTCTAACACAATCTCTATAACCTTCTAATACTTTATGTGTGGTCATTTTATTATCGACATCGAATTTAAGATCGATTGGTATATATTCTTCACTATAGATAGAATTATTTATACTGTAATTATCATCTTCCAAATTATTATGAGGGAAATTTGATATTCTTAATGGTTCATTTACATCTTTTTCAATTAAATCATTATATAATGATTCAAATGCTAAATCAAATGTCTCAGCCTTTGGATCCAAATCTTCTTGTAGTCTTGAAGACATAAATTCTGTTATAGTCCTTTGATCTTCTGGTATATTCCTCTTTACTATTCTATTAACCCTATTACCCATTTCATCATTATCTATTCTACTTGATGTCAAATTCATGTCTGTTCCACTGGCCGTGGAGGCTCTTCTATTTAGTTGTCCCTCCGCTTCCCTGAGATCAGCTACGGGTAGTCCACTTGAGGTTATATCTATGTTATTCCTATTCCTTCTCCTATTAGTTAAATCTATAGTGACTTTAGAATCATATCTGTAATCCCTCTTCTTTCTCCTCCTCCTTGCAGGTTTCTTTTTATTCTCATCCTCTAAATGTAAATTACTCATCTCATCATCATCATCATCCAATGGATCATTATATATACTCCAATCCGTATCATATTTCCTATTAAAATCAACACTCTCCAATTCTATATGATCAGTCCTAGTAGTTACATCACTACTGGCCACCATAGTCACATCATCCATGACATCCAAATGCTATTAAGAATTTTATAATATTCACATTAAAACTTACACCAGGAGTATAAGAATATGCATTCAATTTAAACGGAGATGATAACATTCGCAAATCATCAAAATCCAACCAATTTTTACCTATATTGTAATTTATATTATATAATCATTGAATGATAATTTCCACCTGATGTCCAATCACTAACATCACTGAGGTCCAATCCACCTGAGGTTACAACCTTGTCTTCCCACTAGGCGTGGCGCCTCTTCTAATTACCTATCTCTAAAGAGTAAAGCCACTCCCAGAGATCGTGGCGAAAGTAGTGTTGAGTTGACCTCAAGTGGAGACCTCAAATGGAACCTGGAAGCGATCTACGGGAGCTGGAAGGGGAAGTAAATAGAGAAGCTGTCTGCAAGACAAGGAGAGGTAGATTGAATCAGGTGGAGAGCTGACGGAGGAGAAAGATAGTAGGATTGGACATCAGGTGGAAATAAGGTTGATAGATTTGAACATACTATCTTGTGAGTTGTATTTATTGAGGTATTCGGATGGTATTGGTGATGAGTTTTTGTATTCATCTGTATTGAAGTATGAGAGTTCGGTACCGAGTCCCATTCCTATTCCTAGATTCATCATTTGTAATAGTTCTAATCTTTCTACGGGTATTAATTGTCTATGGTTTAATATATATATGATTGATATTTTTAAACTTACAATGATTGTTCATCTTCTTTAGGCTCTTGATAATCACATAATCTTAATGTATTATTTGTATCAACACTTATACGTTTCTTTTTACGTGTCTTATAATCTTCATCATCAGATTCATAATAAGTAGTACTAGAATCTCTCTTAGTTTTCTGTACCATTTGAAATTCATGCATAGCCTTATTCAATCTAATCACATCATTGGACATGTACTTCAATCTCTGCAATAATATAACACATATACCATTAATATAATATCCAACAATCGGAAATGGAGATTGCTCAGTACTCACACACTGTAATAAACCTACACATAAACGACCCAAATCAGAATTCATTATTATCCTATATTATACATTGTAAAAGATACATCCACCACTTTATCTTCTCCACCTGAGGTTACATCATTAACTTCTCCAACTTTCGTCGTCTTGCAGACAGCTCTTCTATTTAGTTCCCCCTCCAGCTCCCATAGATCGCTTCCAGGTAGTCCACTTGAGGTTACATCATTACCTTTAAGTTCTTATGCGTAGACAAATACCGAGGATGATCTACGGGAATCCGAGGGGAGGTAAATAGAAGAAGCTCCATGCAATGGGAAATAGAGTAGGATTGTACATGTGTTAGCTATTTTTGTTTGAACATACTCTTTTTTTAATTTCTTGGGTGTGAGAACGGCGATATAGAGTGGTTTGAAGATATTGCTATGGAGTCCATTGGAGATGTATAGGCGTTTGAGACTATTGGAATCACCATCTAATAATGACGTACAGATACTACGGCCATCGGATGGTGTACTATCCATACTATTACCATCTATAATTGTATCACTGCGCATTTCATTGGTAGCTGATATACTACCAATACCACTTGAAGATACGCTTAAATTTAACATTTTTAAAATTTAATACTTAAATATTATATCATACTAAGATTCTATTACAGTAATTGGAATCTAAATCTAATACACATCAAGTTATATCATTAAAAAATATACGTGAAATTATCAAATATTTATTTCTAATACCCATAATTAATCATACATACTAGCGTAATTAGACAAAAATACATGCAACTCTACCCACACAAAATTTCTACACATCCACACAGCTATAATAAAATATATACAAAAAATTGACAAATTAATCATTTTTAAATCTCTTTATATTAGTACGAGTACTAGGAGCAGATAATCCAGCACCAAATGTTCCCATCAAATGCAATAAACTATTCCTTCTATAAGGTAGACACTATAATAATCAGTAATTCATTAATCATCATAAACTCACCTGAGTAGTACTAGAACTCTCACTCAATCCCTCATACTCATCCGATAAATATCCAATACGAAGCATATGAGGAGGAGATAGATGAAAACGCAATGATAAACTATAATAATAATATCTAACCAAAACAAATAATATATCACCCAAATCCTATTCACCTTCAACACTTTCCTTAGTCTTGAAGTTAGCTCTCCACCTGAGATCCAATCCACCTCTCGTCGTCCTGCAGACAGCTCTTCTATTTACCTATCTCTAATGAGTAGAGCCACTCCCGGAGATCATGGTGGAAGTGAAGGTGTAGAGGATGTAACCTCAGGTGGAACCCGTAGCTGATCTCAGGGAAGCGGAGGGGGAAGTAAATAAGAAGGCCGCCACGCCTAGTGGGATCAGATGTTGTAACCTCAGGTGGAGAGCTGTCTGCGGATGAGGTTGTAAATATTGGTAAAAGAATCTAATGTTAATTTAGACTGACCAGAAAACTATGATATTTGCGTTTATAATATTGGTCCTTTTAACATTTTGTGGGTATGAGATCATTATCTGTTGTAATTGATATGAGTAATGACTGTTTACAAACGTTGTAATTATTAAGATCAAAGAAATGTACATAAGCGTATGTTATAAATTTCCATTTGTCAGAGATTTTTTGTTGTATTCGATCTTTAACATAACCACTACATATAGCTATTAATGATCCATTAACTAATGGTGAGAGCTAAAGAATCTAGTTGAAATTTAAGGGTATAATAAAATATACCTGTGATAGATCAGAAATTGGTGTATCATTAAGTACAACAAAAGAAAATTTATCTGTTATTAATAATAATTGTTTCATTAATATAAATTTTGATCTATCCTTTATATTCAACTTGAAATTTGGTGTATCTAATCCATCAAAAAATTCCTCATATTCCAATTGAGGGAAATGCATCGCATCACCAAATGCACTATTCAAATATGAACATAACCTCAACCAACGTAAATTAGGCCGATATGGAGAACACAATAATTTCACACTATTATAAATATTATAAATAACTTAAATTATACTAATCCACCTGAGGTCCAATCCAACTCTCTTCTCCACCTTGTCTTCCACTCGCCGTGTAGGCCTCTTTTAATTACCTATCTCTAAAGAGTAAAGCCACTCCCAGAGATCGTGGCAATGAAGATGGCATTGTGGATGTAACCTCAAGTGGAATGAAGAGTAGTACTGGACCTCAGGTGGAACCCGCAGCTGATCTCAGGGAAGCGGAGGGGGAACTAAATAGAGGAGCTTACGGCAGGAAGACCTCAAGTGGTTAATCTGACGGCAGGAATGTAACCTCAGGTGGAACAGCGACTGGAAGACGGCATGAAGTAGATAGTTTATTTATGTTAATATACCTGATGTTATTCCATGAGTTGAATTTACAGCTATTGAATCCATGATTTATAACGGAATTAATTAAATCTAAGAGGTGGGTATATTCGAGTTTAGATGTTTACCTTTTGATAAGTTGATATAATCATTGAATGATGGTAATATAATTTCTTTATATTCTTGTACTTGTTCAATATTGTCATAATCTATTGTACTAATATTGATTGATATATCATCTTGTTGTATCTCTCCTCTTTTTATATCCTTTTGTTGCATATACAAATTGGATTCTATTATGCCTTTTAAATCTTCATGATCTTTTATTACAATCGACTGTATATTGAAATTAAAAATGTATAGATCAAAAGTACCTTTTGGTTCTTAACATTATTCGTTAGCTTTAATAAAATGGCTACATTAGCTATAGACAACAGTAAATCCAACAACTTCGCACCTATGATTATATAAAAAAATTCACAACATTAATCATCAACATACCAAATTGAGTAATCCATCCAAATGTATTAATCAACATTGGAACATTGAAATCACCACCAGTCGATTGTTCATAAATCTTTACACAACGTCTAACATGATTCAAAAATAAATTCGGATTATCATATCTAACATCTATATGAATTTATAGCAATCAACAAACTATTAAAAAAGCCTCATTCCGTAGAAGATTATATCTATCTTAGGTCAAATCCTACCTCTCTTTGTCTTGCAGACAGCTCTTCTATTTAGTTCCCCTTCCAGCTCCCATAGATCGCTTCCAGGTATTCCACTTCCACTTGAGGTTATAAACCTTATTTCTGAGAGATAAGTCTAAAGTGATGGAATTCATGTTTGTTCAGATATCTCAATCAATGTAACACAGAATTAAATGAAGTTTAGTAAATTCAATAGAATCATCAAGTCCCTCTTCAATGAGGTATTGACATCAGACATTCATTCAATAGTCATTGAGTTATAATCATGAGTTTCCCCAGAAATTCAAGAATTCCTTCAAAATTCAGAGGTAAAAATGAAGAAGTGGAAAACAGTGATGTAACATCAAGTGGAACCCGTAGCTGATCTCAGGGAGTTTGAGGGGGAAGTAAATAAAAGAGCTGTCTGCAAGACAAGGAAAAGACCTCAAGTGGAGACCTAAGGATAGCAGGATTTGACGTCACGTGTAGTATAATAATGTGATATATCTTACCTCCAAGTAGATATTTGGCTTCGGGTTTGATTTCATTAATGAGTGAGTGTTGTGGTACGGTAATGGATTTATCAAACTGGAATGTATTGATATAATTGTATATATGGGATTAACATACAAATGACAGAGAAATTAGACCAGGGGGTGTAGCGATTGGTTGTCCTATATCAACATCTAAGAGTGCGACCTAAAGAAATTATAATGGATATGATTGATATATATAGACATACAGTGGATACAAAATTTAATAAATAATTAATTAGATATATTATAGTAGATGTTTTACCCATACCAATATCTCCATGTAGCATTAATATAGGTAATCTTGTACCTTTAACTTGTAATAGAATCTTTGCGACATCATTTCTATAGGGTGTTTAGAAATTATTTATAAATAAACTTACAAGTCCTTTTGTATAATTTTCAAAGGATAACGTAATTTTAATGCTGATGGTACTTTAATTGTACCAAAAGCGCTATGATAATCTATAAAACATAATAGAGTATCATATTCCTATAAGAGTATTGTTATTATAGATGGTTGATTATACCTCAGAGTAGAAAGCAATGAGTACATCAGCTAGATGACTTTTAAACTTGCCATTATAATTTATAGATTCATTCTGCTCTATACCTAATAGATTCCTATATATTATTGAAAGGATTATTGTTACAATCATCAAACCTGATGTATTCTCTTGTATATCTATAGTCCTTCCTTATACTACAGCATGTACCTCCATGAAAATTTTGGAAAATAAGATCATTACAAGTACTACATCCATTAAAATTACAGTCATTCTTAACATCCTCATCTGAGCATAAACTAATTAAACGCTCAGTTGGCATCCAAGGTGGTACAATAAATTTGCGATAATCTGGCATAAAATCATTGTAGACATGACCATTTATAAAAACTGATCCTCTGTAGAGAAAAAAAATATACTGTTGATATATAAGAAGAACACACTTTATAACTCTAAACCAAATAGACTTATCTATAGTAATAAATTCACCAAATTTTAATCCAAGTAAATATAAAGTTATATTTCCTTGTGGAAATTGAGATAATACCTGCGATTCCTAGAAAAAATCAATAGATGCTCAAACGAAAAATTAAATCTACCTCTATCAAACATGTGTCTACAAGGTTATAAATCTTCAATCTAGAGTTTAATTCCTCGCCATTCAGTAAATAATTCAAATGAGTCATGTGTAAAGAATTCAACACTCATTGGAGAGAAGGTTATTAATATAACCATCAACAGTTGTATAGCACATGGGGAAGTCACACAACGGCTTCTGTTAATCTACCATCAATAGACACTCAAAATTGTATTAAAAAATAAAAATATATAATAATGACTCGAAAACTCTGGATAGGCGGTAATTGGAAGTGCAACGGAACCAAAGATTCCATAACACAACTTGCACAAACATTTAACAAACTCGAATATAACACCAACCTAGCCGGTATGTTTATCCACAAATCCTCTAACATCGTCAACCTCTCTTATTCCTGCCGTAAGCTTCTCTATTTACTTTCCCTTCCAGCTCCCGTAGATCGCTTCCAGGTATTCCACTTGAATTCCAATCAATAACCTCTCACCGCCACGATCTCCGGGAGTGGCTTTACTCTTTAGAGATAGGTAAATAGAAGAGCTGACGGCAGGATGGGCCTCAGGTGGAGTAGACAACACTTTGTTTCAAGATTTTATGAGATATATTATTAATTTAGAGGTTGTGATATTCCCTCCTTCATTGTACGCATCGTTTTCTAGATCTTTGTTGGATCCTGAGAAGTTTCAGGTGGGTGTTCAGAATGTTTCGCAGTTGAAAGAGGGTGCATTTACGGGGGAGTTATCAACGGGAATGTTACATGATGTTGGATTGACTTGGACATTATTAGGTCATTCAGAACGTCGTGCACAATTTAATGAGACCAATGAAGTTGTAGCAAAGAGAGTTGAAGCATTACAAGACTCGAATATTAAACTAGCGGTTTGTATCGGTGAAGACTTGAAGGAGCGCGAGGATGGAGTATTCTTGGATGTCGTCACTAAACAGCTAGAAGCTTTTGTAGATAAAGTTAAGAATTGGGATAATGTAGTCGTAGCTTATGAACCAGTATGGGCAATTGGAACAGGAAAAGTAGCCACACCTGAACAAGTATCCGAAATGCACAAGGTCAGTTTTGAAAACTTCACATATGCAGCTCTTTACCATCATATACTCCTCTATTTGTCCTACAGAGAGTTCTCCTCCCTAGGTCCAATCCACCTCTTTCCCATTGCATGGAGCTTCTTCTATTTATATCCCCCTCCGCTTCCCTGAGATCAGCTACGGGTAGTCCACTTGAGGTCAAATCACTATCTTCGCCACGATCTCTGGGAGTGGCTATACTCTTTAGAGATAGGTAATTAAAAGAGCTGACGGCAGGACGAAGAGATGCGGATTGGACCTCGTATGAATGTTTATACCAGCTGTAATGGATGTTACTTATTGGTTATACATCATTTATTCGTGTACTCTTTCATTTATATTAATCTTCTGTAGGCTATTCGTGATTATTTACTGTGGAAGATTGGTGAAAAGGGTAACGATGTTAGGATCGTCTATGGTGGTTCGGTGAATGATTCCAACTGTGTTGAATTGATAGACTGTGATAATGTTGATGGATTTTTAGTCGGTGGTACTTCATTGAAACCATCCTTTTGTAAAGTTGTAACATTATCACAGAGGTAATTTTCTGTGGGTATATGTCAAAGTTGGTCAAATATTAAATTACATTTGTATGATGAAACATTATAAATTTACTATGGATTAATATATTTTTTTATATGATTTTTTATCTTCTTTAAAATTTAATTTAGAAAATGACAGTTGATGCTCCAAGGAGGAAGATATTTTTGACCAGAGTCAAAGGGGTTACTCTCTCCAGTGATGGCACCTTGGTTGTTGACGTGAATAAGTATAAGCCTCTTAACAAGAAATTTTTGCAGTCGGAATTGCATAAAAATAGCGTAGGTCTTAGTCATAATAGGAGATTTTTATTCGTGGATACTCACAAGTACAAACATCTCCATAAGTTACTACTAGGTGATGACGATGATGACGATGATGAATACGAGACAGTTATAGATGAACAAGGAAATGTAATTGTCGTTCCAAAACCTCACCATCATCGTGGCCTTAGGTCTTCAGATAATGATGACGACGATGATGAATACGAGACAGTTATAGATGAGCAGGGGAATGTAATTGTCGTTCCAAAACCTCACCATCATCGTGGCCTCAAGTCTTCAGCTAATGATGATGGGGATGATGATGACGATGACGACGATGATGAATACGAAACAGTTATAGATGAGCAAGGAAATGTAATCGTTGTACCGAAACCTCATCATCATAAGCATGTAAATAATCCTGGTAAGGTAATTTTTAATAATTTAAACCTCTATCATAATACTAAGTCAGTAAGTGACGGACTAAACGAAGAGACATTTGTGCAACACAAATCATCTTGCGGAGAGACGGACAAAGTATTACCTGGCGATGAAGGTATATCTGACACAATAAATGAGAAACGACCTGTTACGGGGGATAATGGCGATGATTCTTCCTCTGAAGATCACGAATCTGTACGCGTAATAAAGAGTAAAAAGAAGTATAGAGGGGAAGTACAAGAGAAGATAGACAAGGGTGAATTGAATAAAGATTTATTGGATAGTTTGGAATTACAAGTCTTGATTAATGGTTGTAGAGTACCATTAGGACAGGAGGAAGTCATAGAAGCTATCCCAGATGAAGTTGAAGATACCAGAACCAATAGAATAATGAAATATATGAGACGCCCAGCTAGAGTTCAGGTTAAAGAGTACGAGGCTAGTAGTTATATACAAGGAAATGAAAATTATAATATTTGGTATAATAAATGGTCTGGTGAAAATACTAATAATGATTATGTTAATGGTAGAAGTAGTTTAACACCCGCCATGTATAAATGTGATCCCGATAAAGATACAGGATATACACGAGGCAGTAATAGACATTCTATTGATGAATGTGGTACAAAATATATTTGCCTATTTTTTGCTAAAGGATGTTGTTCACAGGGCGAAAAATGCCTATATCTACATAGAATACCCATTATTGAAGATGAATATTATCTCGATTCTGGTGTTGATATCTTTGGTAGAGAACGTCATGCCAAACATAGGGATGATATGAGTGGTGTTGGTAGTTTTATGTCTGAATGCAAATCTCTATTTGTTGGTGATATTAGACCCGATAATGCCGATGCTAATCCTATAGAAGCACTTAAAGAAGCACTCTCTACAGAATTTAATAAATTTGGTACAGTCACTGAAGTACAAATCGTACCCAATAAAAATATCGCATTCATTACATTCGAATCCAGAGTATTCGCTGAATTCGCTAAAGTAGCCATGGCTAGTCAACCATTAGATAAATACTCTACAGCACTTAATGTCAAATGGGCACAAGACATGAAAAAAGATTTCAAAAAAAAAGGATATAATAAAGCACAATTTCAACAACTTGTACAACAACATGAATCACAATTACAAAAATTCCAACAACAATTCCTACAAAATAACCAATTCCTCAATCCACCACAAATCAGTGAAGATCCACATAAAAAAGCACAAGAAAATATACAAAAAATGCAACATATACTATCCAATACCGAAAATATCGATGATGATAAATTCAATGTAGATATCTAATGCTCAACCGTACGTCCAATCCCACTCTTCTTCCACTTCACCTCTCTTCCACTCGCCGTGGAGGCCTTCTCTATTTACCTCCCCTCGGATTCCCGTAGATCATCCTCGGTATTTGTCTACCCGGAAGAACGTAAATATGTCAACCCCTAAGAACAGGAATTCTACCCCGAGGAACAAAATGTGTCCACCCTTAAGAACAAGACCTCAAGTGGAATACCCGTAGCTGATCTCAGGGAAGCGGAGGGGGAAGTAAATAGAGAAGCTGTCTGCAAGACGGGGAGAGGTGGAGGCGAGTGGAAGAAGAGTTGGATTGGACCTCGGTGAAGAGCTGTCTGCAAGAAAACGATAGGTGGAAAAGATAGTGATTGTATCTCAGGCATATGACCATAGATTGTATATGATGTAAAATGAAGTTAAGGAAATTAGATGAACATTAGGTGTTTATTTCTTTTTTCGATCGTTCTACGCTTTTATTTGTCTCTTTAGTATCGTTATTTTCGATGTTTGAAGATTTTTTTGTTGGCATTTTATCGTCTGTATTTTTTCGTTTTCTCTTTTTTGGTGTTTTGTAGTCGAATTCGTCTATGACGTTGCGATTTTTGTATTGCACAGGTTCTCTATCGTGATACTTTGAGAGATGATTATCTCTTGATATTTATATACATGAATTTATTAACATACAATATTACATACCTATTTACATTATTATTATTATTTCTATTGATGATAGTATGAGGATTATCCCATTTTCTATGTCTAATTAGATCTTTGGATAAGAAATCTTGTTCTGATTTCGGTAGTTCAGGATCTGTAACGGGTACGAATTTTGGCATTTTTTAATATTCTGATTGAATATATCGTGCATAATATTAAAATGGAGTATGTATATATAGTATTGATGAATTAATGAATAAATATTAAAGAAATGTATGGATAATTAATGGATGAATTGAATAATACTAAATTATTTAAGGTTTTATATGGTCCATTGAATCGTGTTTGTTATGTGTCATTACATACTAAACCAAACAAGTCATTTGTACTATATGATGAATTATATAATCAGATTAGACGTATAGATCTTAATAATATAAAATGTTTTCAACGAAGGACTGTACAAGCTGATGAACATAAAAAGACAAAATATGTATGTATTATAGTACTAGTATTGTATATACATTTACACATTTATAAAATATCTTTAGATTCTGGAATTATTTTGGTCAAATGAATCAGGAACTGCTTTATCATTTTCATTTTTAACATTTGATGAATGTGATTCATTGTGTAAATCCATTGAATTAACATTTGGTGTTCAAGTCTATAATTATGGCACATTAAATTTGGCATTCCGTAATAATTTGTTCAAGGATAATGAATTGGAGAATAAGAATAGGATAAAAACTGATAATCCAAATAGAGAATATGAATTGTATAAAGATTTTAATACTCGTGATGAATTTTATAACACTGTATGTTTGATAATTAATTAGGATAAAATTTATTTATGGACTTATAGAGTATATAAATAGGATGTCTATATGCTAATAATAGATGTTCTATCATATTTTTATAGCGTTATGTTTCATTTTTAAACTCAAGTGTCTCTAATCTATAAATTTCTTTTAGAATGACGCAGAATCGTCTATTAATTACCCAGATGCTGAATACTCAACTAAATATCCAATAATTATAGAGGGAACATTGGAAGAGGGTACATATTTATCATATCGTAGTATAAAAAGTATAAATTCACCATCATTTACTGTATATAAGACTGAATGGTATTTATCATGCAGTAAATGGACCCAAGACCAATTTAGAACAATATTTACCTCCAAAGATGATACATTTTACCTTAAAGAATTTATGGTACCGTATTTCTTCTATCAAAATAAATTTATCTTTTACTATTAGATTGGTCATTACGTTATGTTAAAAGTCTATAAAGCTATCAAGACACATAATAATAGACACTACATTTATACAACAGCCATTAAAGGACCAGTTATACCCGGCAATTTTTTAGCACGAGATATGCTACTAAACTCCGTAAAAGTTTGTCTACAACCAATAACTATCTTATACATAGGATCTCGTTACACATAATGCACAAATCACACGCGAAGATCTAAAGAAATTACAAACTGATACATCACATCCACCCGAGGTCCAATCCACGACTCTACCTAAGGTTAATCCTGCTGTCAGCACTCCACCTGAGGATACAACCACCGTTGGTCTTGCAGACAGCTCTCCACCTGAGGTCCAATCAACCTTGTCTTCCACTCGGCGTGGAGCCTCTTCCAATTCACTCCCTGTAAACGGTAATGCCACTCCCGGAGATCGTGGCGATGATCAACCCCTAAGAACAGGAAATCTACCCGAAGGAACAGAGAATAACAACCCGGAAGAACAAAGTTCAATTGTAGTAGATCTAACCTCAAGTGGAAGTGGACTACCCGTAGCTGATCTCGGGGAAGCGGAGGGGGAAGTAAATAAGGAAGCTGACGGCAGGACGACCTCAGGTGGAACGGCGAGTAGAAGAGGCGAGGATAGTGATGTAACCTCAAGTGGACTACCCGCAGCTGATCTCAGGGAAGCGGAGGGAGAGGTAAATAAGGAAGCTGTCTGCAGGACAACCTCAGGTGGAAAGGAGAATAATACTGGACCTCAGGTGAAACTTAACAATGACATTAATGATAGACTTGTTGATAGTGTTAAAAATAAACAAGGTGTTAAAAGTTCCTCACCTGTACAGAAAATGGACAATTTTCAATCGGTTGACGTTATAGTTACATTTAAGGTATGATTTAGGTTATAATATACACATGGATTGTATAGGAGTTGTTAATTGCTGATATACATTTAGTATGGTCACGTATTCAAGTTAAAAAGAAAGATGATCAATTTGATGATAAAGAACCCATTATATCTGATCAATTAGATAATCGTCTATTCTTAAAAATCAAAAGGTAAGAACAAGTTGATTTTTTATATAATACTTTCATTTAGTAGTTCAACTGATGAATTCTATTATATCACATTATATCTACAATCAACATTCCAAAGAAATGTAATTTATCATTCAATAATTTTTAATAAACATAGAAGACATTATTTTGTATGTTTAAAATTTCCAACCCTTAATAATCTATAGTCTATGGACCGTTGTGAACGTGATTTACAACAAGGATACTATAATGGTATCAAATCAGCTTATGTTAAAATATGTAAAACAGCATTTCAAAATAATACTTAATTAATTATATACATTTAAATTTATTTATAATGTCAGAAATAGAAACTAAACATGCTACTCTTAAACGTCTTGAAAAAGAACGATTAAATATGTTAGGTCAATTAGAAAATCTATCACAAGATGCAGCAGAACATAGGTATATTTATTCTATATACATTAATTTATTATTAAATTTCAGACTAGTATTACAGACACTATCAAAAATTCCAGATGATAGAAGATGTTATCGCATTGTCGGAGGCGTAGCCGTTGAACGAACAGTATCCGAAGTAAAACCAGCATTAGAAACACATGCAACAAATGTAAATTTATAATTAATTATTATTAAAAATCATAATCAATACCTTCACCTCTTCCACTCGCTGTTCCACCTGAGGTTACAACCTTGTCTTCCTCTTGCAGAGAGCCTCTTCTATTTAGTTCCCCTCCGCTTCCCCGAGATCAGCTGCGGGTAGTCCACACGAGGTCTGTTCCTCTGAGTAGAATTCCTGTTCTTAGGGGTTGACATTTACATTCTTCCGGGTAGACAAATACCGAGGATGATCCACGGGAATCCGAGGGGGAAATAAATAGAAGAAGCCACCACGGCGAGTGGAAAAGATGGACCTCAAGTGGAAGCTGTCCGCAAGACGAAGACAAGGTTGTAACCTCAGGTGGAACAGCGAGTGGAAGAGGTGAAAGTATTGATTATGTTTAAATTTCTAATTTCATTATAGATTGATGAATTGAAGAAAAAATTGAATGAGCAGTTAAATATATTAACGGATGAGATCGCAAAGTTAAAATCAACGATTAAGGATGAATGATTTTATTTTTATATCTTCAGTAATGTAAGGGTAGCGTGATGGAATTTACGTTCTTCCAACATATCCCTCCTACAATCATTTCCATTGCAATGAAGTCTCTCAGTTAATTTCTTAATCGAATTATTCATACATGTTTTACTCTTCTCATCATGAGTAGAATTATGAGTATCTTTACAGAAACAACAACATTCTCCTGCTTTACCACCTGTACAAGCTTCACATTCGCATTCACATGTAGTAGGAGCAGCACAACCAGTGGTATCTGCGTTGCCACTGATATATTGACCACATGCTGAATCAATGTCTCCATTACAATCAGTAGTAGTAGTTTCAGCCGAAGGAGTACCATTACAAACTTCACATCCGTTACTAGGACTGACTGTCCCCCCTCCACCAGAAGCAATATTCCCATCACAACTAGACTCTCCATTTAAACCAGGTACACTCTTAAGACCATTCTTCTTCTGCTGATTAACTTTCTTCAACTGCTCCTCAATTTCAGTCTCATTCTTTTTATCAGCCTCTGTTAACTCTGTCTTAATAGCTACAGATCTACAATCATCAACCTTAACAAGAGGAGATATCATGGATATTACATCAGATAGTATACCATCACAATCATCTGTATCCTCCATTGCTTCTAGTAATAATGTCACTACATCATCCAATTTACTGCTGTATTTATGACACGGACATCTACTTAACCCTGTGTATTTAGATTCAGTAACAGTACTGAATAACCATAATACTGTTTCAACTGCAATACTAGCTATACTTCTAAATAATGATGGTTCTACATACACATTATATCCACATCCACAACTACTCTCCTCAACCATATAACCCGATTTGATATAATCATTAAAATACTTCGTTAATAAATACATGGATCGAGTTAGGGATAATGATGGTATAACTTTATATAAATCTTCATCACATTCTCCCCTCATATAACCAATAATCTTACAATACCTATCATGTAACGACACAGTTGCTTTAAATAATTTATAGAATATGGAACATAGACATTTACTATCCTTAGAACAATTATTATTAGTAGACTGTCCAGCACTTCCACACGTACATGATTTAATTGCATCACAAGTTGATAGATTCTCTATAATACATTCAAGGAAGTTGTGTAATAGGATTAATTCCTCAACCATACGTTTGTATAGCAATAGACATAAGATTCTCAGACTGAATTCTTTTATAAATGGTTCCATCTCTTCATATGGTTTTGTATCTATCACTTGTGCATTAACCTTATCAATTAATTCCTTTGCCTCCTTTATACAATTCTCCATTGACTCCTCAACAAAGTTCTCTATCTTAGTTTTGTTTTCATTACTTGCACATGGACACGTATTAGTTCCATTTGATGTTGTAATCTTGCCAGCTAGATTCTTAAGTACTTCACATGCTGCACTATTCAAACTTGTCTTCAATTGTTCAAGTTTACAATTTGTTGATTCAGTACTTTGTACAGTTGATTGAGGAGTAGGAGTAGCTGTAGGAGTTGGAGGAGTACATGAAGTGTTTTCAACTGATTGTGTAGTAGGACATGTAGCCTGAGAAGTACCACATGAAGTTTGAGCATCTGTTGAAGTCTCGGTACATGCATCTGTACCTTCCTTCTTCTCCTTCTTTTCATCCTTCTTCGGACAACATGATATTAATTTATCATTAGAGATACATTGACAACATTTACAGAGTTTAATATCCTTATTACATTGACAATTACAATTAGTACAACTGGTACAACATCCACCCTCAGTTCCAGTTCCACAACTCTTGCAACAACATCTTTCCAACGTGGTAGTGGAAGCAGTAGGAGCAGAAGCATCTTGACATTCGCATTTATCGCATGTATTGTCGCATAAACAACAGCAATAACATTTATTATCTGTAACCTGTGTACAATCACATTTACCTGTGCATTGACCATTTGTATGCTTACAACAACAGTCGCATAATTTTATTGTTGTAGTAGCACCATTCTCAGTAGTTACACCATTGATACAACAACACTCAGTTTTATCTTTGCAGCAACATTGACCATCGGTACAACATTGTCCATTGGCTGCGGTAGTACAAGAACATGTTCCACCATTTTTGCAACAACAATTGATATAATCCGAAAGCATTGATAATAATAGAGTTTTATAATCTGATTCAATGATGATAATCATTTACAATCTTCGTATAATATTATAATAATTTTATTAAAGTATATATATAGTTAGTATTCTTATAAGTATAATATAGTTACTGTAGTAGTATCAATTAATGTTAGTAGTTATATAGTATAGATATAGAGATATCTTCAATTGACATTAATAAATTATGGGAAATAGTGTTTATTATCCCTATAACCCAAGGTTAATAGTGTTTTTTAAATTCATATTGTATGTATAGTTACTAAGAAATATGGTGGTAAAAGTCATTAACCTGATAATGGTGTTGGTTATACACACTAGTTTACCATGTACTATAAGCACTGTAATCGACAAATGGTAATCAGTGGGAAACAGAAGAAGCCTCCATGGCTAATGGTGAAGATAATGAAAGGACCTCAGGTGGAAATGAATGTAGAGGTTGTAATCCAAGTGATGATACGGAAGCAAAAATGTAGTACTGATTGAGGGATATGGCTGTCACATATGAAGATTATGAATATAAAGTAAATCGATATAAATCTAGGATTCGTATGTACGTAGGTATTTAATACTTGTAAAAAGTCCATAATAATCCTCATACTTCCATATGTGTTGGAAATTTTTATCATTCTAGAGATTATGTTACTGGAAGACTGGTTCATGATGAGATCAATATTTACATACTTATATCATTAAATCCTCTACCATATACACATATTCTCAATTATTTACATCAGGTAGATTGTCTATAAGTGATTAATTTAACTGAGGAATCAAATGGCTTTCATCTAATTGGGGTATTTCTAGTATGGAGGAATCACTAAGGCCACATCTGGGATACAGGGTGGAAGGACGATAATAACTAAATGTAAAGTAATATCAATATCCAATATGAATTTGTAGTATATTAAGGTTAATTCTACTCAACACATCATGATACATCATCCCTAATTTTATAGAATGTGTAAAAATGACACAAGGGATGATGTAGAAATGTAGGATTGTAAATGCACATTTGAGCAAGAATGTAGCATAATCGCAAAAATATCGCAATGTTTACTGTACTATAGTCTCATTTATCGCAACGTTTGTTTTATGTAATTTTAAATAGGCTTTAAATACTTGAAGATTTCATTGATATACACATACTAGAAAAATGACTGCTTCATTTGATAACAGCATAGGCAACGAATGCTCGAGGGATACCTCGATGTTTTTAATGGGATTTACTATGTTGGTGCAATTGAGATTAGCATTGGCATGTGCTAAATATGCCCTTGGTAGATACCATCTTCCCGTTAGTAAACTTGGAGTTTTCATTAAACTATTCCATAATCCTATTGAATTAGGAGGACTTGCTGGATTTGCTGTATCTAATACAATTGCAGCAATTGTAGATGAAAAGAGGGACAAGGCTATATTATCAACTATCACAAATTGGTTGATGGTTGTGTTTGCAATATCCAGCTTTTATGTCTTTACGTATGGTGGAGATTTAGGTGATGTTGACCTTTACTTACTGACAATTATAGGACATTATTTTATGGTTGGTATCAATGTCACATTTTCCAACGGTGTAGAGTCGGACGGTGTCACATATTTCAATGCTGGTGTACCACTATCATCTGTTTTTGTGGCTATTTACCATAAAGTATTTTTATATTTTGCAGATAAGTGTCTCCTACAGGATGCTGATTACTGGATTGTTTATGGACAATGTGTTGCAAATATGTTTTTCATGTGTGTCACAGCCACCTGTTGGACTATGTACTGCACTTTCAACCATTTTACTGGTAGTGGAAGTACAACTAGTAAAAATGAAACTGAATTGTCGGAAGCATTAGGTCATGGAATGACGTGGTCTCCATTTATGCTTACTGTCTTCTCTTTAGGAGCTTTTTACTGCGTATATCCTGGTATAACACCATTTTTACTTGTTGATCCTAATACTGCCTACAATATTGAGATAATTAATTTGATTGTACATGCTATGCCAGCTTTGATCATCTGCATACTGGATGCCAAATGTTTAGGACCAGGAGATAAATGGGATAATAATAAAGCATGGTGGAATCTTTCATGGGTCATTGAAGCCTATGCACTCTTTTGTGTCTACACCTGTTATACAATCCTCCATTACCCAGACTCATTCTTAGGCAAATTGATAATTGGTAACTCAGCATTGGTTGGATTCATGACTGTATCATTTGTGACTGTACAAGAAGGTCTTAAAGCTGTGGGATTATCAGCAGTAGGCAAACAGAAGAATGAAAAGAAAGACGTAGATAATTTGTCGACTGTAACACTCGCTATATCCCTCGCCATCCTCAATTTCACAAATTTCTTGGGAGATGGATATCTACAGACATACAGGAAAGTAGACAAGGAAAATTGGCCAACTGAAGGATACACGAGATATAGAGGCTTTAAATTCTGGCTTAATGCAGCGTTTAAATTAGCTAAAAAGAATTTATTAAATGCTTTTAATGTAGATGTTCGAGGAAGAACGCTCATGTGAAGGAGATGTATACACGATAATGCTCCTGAAATGTTGATAAAATGTAGTTTTAAATTTTAAATATCATTTTAATGTAGTATTGTAATATGCCTTGAGGCATTATAATTTTAATTTAATTTAAAATATTCATTACATATTATTTACAATATACCCGTAAGCGATCTCCGGGAGTGGTTCTGCTCTTTAGAGATGACTAAATAGAAGAGCTCCATGCAATGGAAAAGATGTAACCTCAGGTGGAAAGCTATCTACCGGACTTTGGTTTTAATGAAAGAGATTAGTTTAGAGTTATAATTTGAGTAGTGGGAATGTCATGACATCTTTGATATTTTTGGAGTTGGTGAGTACCATGACTAATCGATCGATACCGATACCTAATCCACCAATGGGTGGCATACCATAAGCAATTGAGTTTAGAAAATCTTTATCTTGATTATGTAATTGTTTTTTAAATCTTTTAATAATTTCAATAGGATTACATTCTTCACTACAACCATTTGCGATTTCAATACCATTGATATAACTTTCAAATCTCATTGTTAATCTGGGTTCATCTTTACATTTTAATGCTAATGGTGATATATCTAATGGTAAATGTGTAACATGTATAGGTTCTGTTAATAAATGTTCAATTTTATTTTTAAAAATTTCTTGTACAATTATACCCCAATCATTAGAATTTATAGAATTATAATTTGTAAATTTAATTAATTCATTTGTATTCATTTCAAGAACATTAATACCTATATAATCTTTAATTAATTCTACCATTGATTTACGCTTCCATATAATTTTATTATTATTACAATATTTTAATTCTAATTTTAACATCAAATATGATAATAATTCCTCAAAAATATTAATCATATCATCCATATTCATCATTTTACTATACATTTCAATCATAGTAAACTCAGGTGAATGACAAAAACTCACACCTTCATTACGAAAACAACGACCAATCTCATAAATCTATAAAAATATATAACAAATAATACGTAAATTATATGTTGTCTACTCCACTCGAGGTCCAATCCAACTCTTCTTTCCACTCGCCTCCACTTTTCCTTGTCTTGCAGACAGCTCTTCCATTTACTTCCCCTTCCAGCTCCCATAGATCGCTTCCAGGTTCCACTTGAGGTTATTTACTAATCTCGACGAGATAAGGATAAAGTGACGGAATCTATGTTTGTGAGGATATCTCAAGGAATATAAATTGAAATGAAGTGAGGTTTAGTAAATTAGATACAATCATCAAATTCCTCTTCAATGAAGTATTGATATTTATATTTCATCCAATATTCATGGAGTAATCTTCATGAGTTTCCCCAGAAATTATGAAATTCCATCAAATTTTGGATGTAAAAGTGATGTTAGTGATTACAGTGATTGGACCTCAAGTGGACCACCCGCAGCTGATCTCAGGGAAGCGAAGGGGGAAATAAATAGAGAAGGCCGTCTGCAAGACAAGGATGGACATCAAGTGGAGAGCTGTCTGCAAGAGAACGCAAGGTTGTAACCTCAGGTTGAAGAGCTGACGGTAGGACGATAATAGTTGGATTGGACCTAAGGTGATGAAGATGTGTATGTAACCTCGGATGGAGTATATATATCATTAGTGATATTTTATAATATATATTTGGAATGTATTATTCTTACCTTATCATGTAATCCAGAGATGATTAATCTTTTGAGGAATAATTCGGGTGCGATTCTTAGATATACATTATTATTTAGATGTTTTGATGATGTAATGAATGGTTGTGCTATAGCACCGGATGGTATATTTTGTAATATGGGTGTTTCAACTTCAATAAAATTTTTATCATTTAAAAATTGTCTAATATATTTAATAATATTACATCTTAATAATAATATATTTTTAGTATTTTTATTAATTAAAATATCTAAATGTCTTAATCTATAACGTGTTTCTATATCTTTAAGACCATGAAATAAATCAGGTAATGGTAATAAACATTTACTTAATATATAAATTTCATTTACTATTAATGTTAAACAACCTATATTTGTTTTTTTAATATTACCTTTAATACCAATAATATCACCTATATCTAATAATTTCTCAATTTCTATAGGATTCAATTCTATACCATTAAATATAATTTTATTATTACGCCTTAACATAATCTGTAATTTTATATTCTTATCATCTATTATATCTATAAATAATCCATTATTCCTTATACTCATTATACGACCTTTACATTTCCATATAGGTTCCATAACCTCTTCACCATTCATTAAATCTTCATTTTCTGATATAATTACATTAAAATCATCCAAAAATTTCTCCTCCTTTAATTCAGGATATGGATTTATCTTATATTTATTCTCAAGTATATTCAATTTTAATAAACGACTATTCAATTGAGTCACCAATGGATCATTAGCACAATACATCAATATATTCTCTAAACCATGAATAATTGAATCATTACCAACCGATAATTCTATATCTGAAGTCGTATAGTTATCTATTTCACTCGAAGTCCCACCTAATGTCTTTCCACTCGCCGTTCCACCTGAGGTCGTCCTGCAGACAGCTCTTCTAATTACTTCCCCTTCCAGCTCCCGTAGATCGCTTTCAGGTTTTCCACCTGAGGTTACATCCAACACATCCTTAGAACCATCTTCCATCATTCCCATGATGGATGATCCATCACTAGCCTTCTCACCGCCACGATCTCCGGGAGTGGCATTAGCGTTTACGGGGGGTGAATTAGTAGAGCTCTCTGCAAGAGGAAGAGAGTTGGATTGGACTTCAGGTGGATCAGCAGAACAAGGATGGACTGCGATCTTCGAAGTAGAGTCATTGATGTATGAGTGATTGTTTGATGTACCTGAATACAGTTTATGATTTACAGGATTGGATGATATAAATGTGATATTTCTACATTTTAGAGCATGAATATCAATTAACGCATAGGATATCAATACGCATAACAGCGATAGACATTTGATGTAGTACAACATCAGATTCTGAAGACTTGTACAGTAACATTTGAAAATGTGATAAAGCCATTGAATATAATCTCCTTTATCATTATTGTAATTTAGCTGTTGTTAAAATTTATATTTATAACTGCATTTAATATACTCATTGACTATGGATCTGCTTGTGGGTACTGTTATGATCTATTGCCTTATTGTTTGATTTCATTCTTTATTCGCGGGGATTCTTTATAATTTTTTATAATTAAAATGAAAAATGTCGATTTGACATCTCCTAATATGACATTTTCCATTGAAAATGAAGATCATACTCTAGGGAATGCACTGAGGACACTTTTGGTCGAGAGGAAGGATGTTGTATTCGCTGGGTATTCTGTACCTCATCCTATGCAGGCTGAAATGAATATTAGACTTCAAACTACAGGTGAGAAATAGTAGAATTTCTTATATTTCAACTACAGGAGCACCCGCGATCAATATTTTCAGTGAATGTCTAGATGAATTGGTTGAAATATGTGATTTACTCACAGGAGCCTTCACTGAGGTCTCTAATAAAGTTGAATACACCCAAGAATAAATTAATCTCTTAACATTTTTATTTATACATCAAACGTAATGAGTGACTCTTCGTTCATCGAAGATTACAATCCACCTTCGGTCTTACAGATGGCTCTTTTATTTAGTTTTTATAAATGATATAATTGTTCTCTCAGAGATCATACATTTGTCTACCTGGAAGAACGACTCTTGTCTCTACACACCCTATGTGGTAGCCCTTCAACATTCATTTATAAAATGTCTATATATGGCCTGATGGCTATTACATATCTCTACAAGTATTCATGTAGTTTTAATAAGGCATTTTCCATTTAAACGGCCTTTCAGTGTAAGATAATTTTTTATATTTTAAAAATGTGAATCGTAGATAGACATGACTGTACAATTTAAGCCTGAGGTCCTCAATGACAGTCGTGAATTGTCATTGCTGGAATATTTCTTACAATTATCCTTATTTACTACGGATTTACACATTACTAGAGCTTGGAAACTGTGTACAAAGGATGTTGAAGAAGCATTCATAACCAATTCTGTAAAGGTACTTTCCACTCACACATTTTCACACATTTTCAGGATTATGAAGGATCGATCGTATCATTTTGGATGGACTTGAATAAGATGGAACCACCTCAATCATTTGATGAGTGTGTCAATAAAGGATTAATTAATGCTGATCTATCAAAGCAACTCTATGAAACAGGTACCATCGCTCCACCTCTAGGATTCGAAGGTAATCCTATAGGATCCTATAAAATGCTACTTTTCAAAGTCGCTCTAGGACGCATACTCGTACATAACGATTCAGGTTTGTCCACAAACAAACATAGTGATCTCTTCACCCGAAATATTATACACCTCTTCATTCCACTCGCCGTGGTGCCTCTTCTATTTACCTCCCCTTCCAGCTCCCGTAGATCGCTTCCAGGTGTTTTACTTCCACTTGATGTTACATCTACTAGGATAGCCTGGATCTTTATCACCAAGTGCCTCTTTAATTGTCTCGAGTTTATCTTTAAGATCTTTACTAATTGTACCTGGAATTATTTCATCATAACCATTAGTCTCTTGTGTCCATTTATTGGCACCGTTTTCCAACGTACGTTTATACCATTTATTCTTCTGACTATTACCTTTTCCGCCATCTTGAGATAAACATATTAACAGAGGTTTTTCTAGATCAGGTTTATTATTTTTCAGTGGAAAATATACAAATACACCTCCATTATTTTGAAATGTAAAACCATTGAGTGTATCTTGATCAATTCCATTCGTCACCTGACCATGTATAGTTATGCGATTAATATTGAAGGTAGTGACACCAGCAACATAATGTTTAAAACCTTTATATGTAGCAGTACTAGGTTGACTTTCCTCAACTGGCGTAACAGTAATCGTATTATTTGTGTCATTAGGATTTGCTGTATATGGAGTACTTGTATTATTCCTTTCAAGTTTAACCTCAAATTTCCCTTTAACCTCACCAAGTTTCTCTCCAAGTGTTTGAAGACCATTACTAATCCCGTAGCCGATCTCAGGGAAGCGGAGGGAAGAGTAAATAAAAGAGCTGACGGCAGGACGACCTCAGGTGGAACACTTAGTGGAACATTAGATATAACTTGTGTGTAGAATGTCATTTAATATTTAGATAAATTTTTGGAGTGTGAGATTCCGAGTTCATATAATTCATTGGAGTTGAATATAAATACTGAGCCTAAATATTACAATTCATTATATCGTATAAATGATTCTAAACAAGTATTACCATATGCAATAGTTGAATTGGAATTTGTACCAATACATATAGATGTACCAGAGCCTATATGTGAAATGTGTGAAATGGCACCTGCAAAATGGTATTGTCATTCAGATAGGTAATTTAATTACATAAATAAATATATATATTTAAATATAGAGCACATTTTTGTGATGATTGCGATATTAAACAACACTCTTCAACGCCAATTTTCTCTAGACATAAAAGAATATCATTCACCAAATCTCCAAACCAATTCGGACTCTGTGAAGAACATATATCAGAAACCATCGATATGGTCTGCATAAAAGTTTGTTTACATGCACTAAAGAATATGTTAACTCCACCTGAGATCAAATCCAACTCTTTTCCACTAGGCGTGGAGCCTCTTCTATTTACCTATCTCTAAAGAGTAGAGCCACTCCCGGAGATCGTGGCAGTGATGAAGGCAGTGATGGAAGTAGAGGTAATGATTGGACCTCAAGTGGAACCCGTAGCTGATCTCAGGGAAGCGAAGGGGGAACTAAATAGAAGAGCTGACGGCAGGACTAACCTCGGGTGGAGAGCTCTCTGCAAGAGGAAAAGAGTTGGATTTGACCTCCAGTGGATACATACCGGTGATATGATGATTCTCGGTATATATTTGATAAAAATTCCTGTGATGTTTATTTTTATAGTGTTATACTGCTTTATGCAGTCATTGTATATTGTATGGTAGTCATTCTGATCCTAGTTTCTTTGATCATCCATTAATGTCTACATTGGATGCTTATGAGTTTTCGGTTAAAAAGAATTCTTCTAGTGATGAATTATTATCACAAAGGACTGCTCTTATAACTAGTCGTATTAAAAATAGACATAATTTATTGTCACAAATTTATGCAAATTCAATATCATTACAAACAAAGATAGATAATGCCAGCAAATTACTTATTGAACAACTCAATATCATGAAAGATAAAAAATTAAGATACCTACAAGCAATCACACGAGAAGTCAATACACAACTACTCATTATAAACTGGATTGAAGTACGTTTTAACACACTCATAACATATCCAACCTTCACCACAATCTCCACTTTCCCTTTACTTCGTACTCATCTTCCACTACCCCTTCCCTTCCACTCGCCGTGGTGCCTCTTCTATTTACTTCCCCCTCCGCTTCCCTGAGATCGCTTCCAGGTATTACAGTTGAGGTCTCCACCTGAGGTCCAATCACTGTAATCACTACATTCAATTTTACCTCCAAATTTTGAAGGAAAATCTGAATTTCTTGGGAAACTACTGATAATATCTCAATGACTATTGAATGTATTTCTGATGTCAATACTTCATTGAAGAGCTCATTGATGATACTATTGAGTTATATCATCCTTACTTCATTTCAATTTATATTCATTGAGATATTCTGACAAACATGGATTCCATCACTTTAGTCATATCTCGTCGAGATTAGTAATTAACCTCTGGTGGAAAACCCGTAGCTGATCTCAGGGAAGCGGAGGGGGAGGTAAATAGAGGAGCTGTCTGCAGGACCACCACGGCTAGTGGAAGAAGAGTAGGATTGGACATCGAGTGTTATGTTTGATGAATTAATTATAATATTACAGTCATTTTTGAATCATTTATTGTTATCGTTAGAGCCTGCTGAGTTTGTTCAATGTAAGAAGCGTTATGATTTATTGATATGTAAGATGTTTGATGGTGATTTTAAGATATCATCTAGTTTATCTGATATGCCTATTTGGATGTCTAAAAAATTATTATTGACTGGTGATGTAGATGTTCGTTGTTTATCATTGGAACAATTGAGATTGACCGATTATAATATTGTTAATAATGATAAGGATGAGATACCTAAAGAATGGACACCATTAAATTTATATGATAATTGGAATGATGAAATTGGACATTATTCAGATTCTATAGATGATGATAATAAAAAAACTAATAGTACCAATGTTAATATAGATACTAATTCTTATGAGATTGATTTAAATATTATTAATAAACTTTGGCATTTACTTTCAGAGATAAAAATGGCTACTTTATTACATATAATTAAAGTATATTTATATATATATAGAGATGATAATAATAATATTTTTAGATTATTAAAGTACCAGATCGCAATCAATTTATAAAATGTTGTTGTGTATTAGCTAATAAATATGAACAATTACATAATTTTTTTAAATTTGCTATAGAGGTAATGTTTTTATATATTTATTATAAATATTATAGTATGAATTAGATATTACAAAAAATTATGGATATTGTATATTAATGAGAAGTACTAGTATATTATCTGATATAATTATATATATATTTATAAATGAATCTAGTGCATGTCAAGAAACTATTGATTGGTTAAAATTATTATGTTCTAATATATTAAATTATTTATCTTGTGAATATGATATTAAATCAACATCTAAAGATTGTATTATACAAATTATTAATAAATTAATAAATACTATTGATATTATTAATATACCATCATCATTACGTTTTATTTTATATCTATTAAATGATACATTACCAAATTATAATTGTAATCTATGTATAGATGCATTAATTGGTGTTATATTCTCAAATTTTTGTAGAAATATTAAATTTTATTATAATATTAATCTAGAAAATACTAAACAATCTGCTTATTTTAAAGATTTTATTAATGAAATCTCATTCTTATTCGGTAGAATTGGTATATTATGTTGGGAATTTAATGATTCTAATTCATTCGAATCTAATCTTATTAATCAGGTATCTATATCCTTCTATTATTCATATTAATTTCATTCAGTTGCAAGATTGGATGAATAAATTACTCAACAAACCTAGAATTATATCTAAATTACATCTAAAAAATGATACAAATATAAATAAATCTGCAATTTTTATACTCGAAATCATCAAAAATATCAAACATGAATTAAATTCTGGAACATTAAATATTACCACACAAGAATCTAATCTACTCACAAATAAACTCAACCTATTACCACTATTCCAATTAACCAATCAAATATAAATCTTATTCTAATATAATATATACTACATCTGAAGTTACAGCCCTGATGTTCCACCTGAGGTCGTCTTGCAGACAGCTCTTTCAATTACTTCCCCTTCCAGCTCCCGTAGATCGCTTCCAGGTAGTCCACTTGATGTCAATCATTACATTCACCTATCTGATCTTATTCCATGTTGGTATGAATTCTAAAGTCTATAAATTATGGGGACTATCATGGGGTTTATTATCTGAATAATGGGGTTTATTATTTAGATTATAGGGTGGATTATTATTATTATTGTGTTTTTTATCCCTACATTCCCCCACTACCCCATCTTCGCCACGATCTACGGGAGTGGCTCTACTCTTTAGAGATAGGTAATTAAAAGAGCTGTCTGCAAGACGAAGATAAGGCTGTAACCTGGAGTAGAGAGCTGACGACAGTGGGAAGAGGAGGTGTAGAGAAGATGTAGTGATTGGACCTCAGGTGGAAAGATTGTATAACATTTAGGTGAATTTAATTACTGTGTATTTTATTTTTGGAATTGAGTTCTTCAGTGGTGTGTACAATTCTGGTCCAGAGGTTATGTTGATCGAATCCATAAACTTGTGAGTTAATTAATAATCGTACATCATCGGGTGTTATGCGATTTAATACAGTTTTAAAATCTGTTAATGCTTTAGAATTTTTAATTGGTTGTTCTAAAAGTTGAATTCCAGACATTTGTCTAACCCAATAAAATGGTTGTTTACTTTCTTTTGTCATTTTTGATAACAGTTGATGTTTTGCACGATCTATATGAAATTCATTAAATGATGCCGTACCATTACGTATCTCCTCAAGTATTCTCTTAGCCTCATCCAATATAATCAACGATTTATCAAATGAACTGTGAATAGATATCACAAAATAACCTGCAAATTGAACATCATACATAGTAAACTCTACATTCGATTCATACGTCAAATGCTTCTCCGATCTCAACTATAAATATATAATATAAACAAACAGAAACCAGTCCGCCTTTCCACCCGATGTTACATCCACCTCTATTCCCACTCGCCGTGGAGGCTTCCTCCAATTACCTATCTCTAAAGAGTAGAGCCACTCCCAGAGATCGTGGCAGTTATGTAATTAGTACATGACCTCAAGTGGATTACCCGCAGCTGATCTCAGGGAAGCGGAGGGAGAAGTAAATAGAAGAGGCTCCACGCCTAGTGGGAGACAAGGTTGTAACCTCAGGTGGAGTGCTGTCTATGAGACGAAGAGATGTATAAGACTTACGATTGTGAATGTGCGATTATTGATTAGTTCTTGTAGTAGGCATGTGGCTGCTTTAGGGAATGCTGGATGTAGCCATAAATTTTTTCTGATTTTTGCGAGTATTTCTAAATATATATATGAATTTAAATGGTATAAGCATACTCATTCTATCTAATGCACCTTGAACACTAAGATCATGTCTACAGAAATATATTTTATATAATTTTTAAAACATACATCAATGTATTCTCCAATACATCAGCCATATGAGTACCATCAGGTAATATACCACTCGAATTCGGAGCATGACCAGATAATAAAACAATCGCACGCTCCTGATTGTCATTTATATATATAACCTTATCCCTATCTTCCTCTTCACCACTCGAGGTCCAATCCAACTCTGTTCCATTCTGCGTTGTACATGAAGTCGTCCTGCCGTCAGCTTCTTTATTTACTTCCCCCTTCGCTTCCCTGAGATCAGCTACGGGTTCTCCACTTGAGATTAGATCCTCAACACCTTCTCCATCGCCACGATCTCCGGGAGTGGCATTACCGTTTACGGGGAGTGAATTAGAGGAGGCCTCCACGGCTAGTGGAAGAAGAGTTGGATTGGACCTCGGTGGAGAGGCCTCCACGGCGAGTGGAACAGAGGTAACCTCGGGTGGAAGTGGAACATTGATAGTATTAAATTCTTGTTGAATGAATGTTTTTGGTATAAGATTGTATTTGAGATTATCATTTTGTCTTTGTGGTAGATTGATGGTAGCTAGATAATTACGTATGAGTGGTTTAAGTATATTTAAATCTATATTTCCTGAGATTGAGATTTCGATAGAATCACGATTAAAGATTGAAGATAGATCATTTTGTACATTTGATAATGTTGTTTGATTAATAAAATCATTTGTAAAATTATGGAAAGATAATAGACCATTACTCATAGAATGTATTAAATCACCAATACCATATGCCTATTAAAATAGAATATAATGATTTTAAAAAAAATATTTTATATAAAATTACATTTAAATCTTGTTGATAAATAATACGATCCCTTTTAATTTTATCTAATGCACGTATAAATGCATCAGGTTCTATTTTATGATATTGTATTAAATGGTATAAAATTTGTAATGAATTTTCTAAATTATTATTAATTTTTATATTAGAATATGGAAATGTTATTTCAATAATAAAATAATCTTCAATCATATTTATCATTACATCTATTAAATGTCTACTACAAAACATTTCAACTTCTGTACGTGTTAATTTACCTATAGCACCACCTTCCATCATAGATGATGCTGCAATTAATAAATTTATTTTTTTACGTTTTAATTCTTCTATATTATTTATATTATAATTTAATGGTATTAAACATCTTATACATGTAAATTGTACATCATCATATTTAAAATTAATTTTTAAACCATTTGATAATTGATATAATTTTATTGTATCATCATTAATAGAATATAATTCTAATGATTTATCTAATGTAGACATTATAGGTTTATCTGATTGTATCATAGAATATGTATATTTACCATCTTCTACACCTTGTATATCTTTAGAAGATAATAAAATTTTCTTCTCTAAATCACTATAATCATTATAATTAACCTCTGTAGCTTTAGCATATTCTAATTCTGTTAATAAACAATGAGATTCTTTCAAATCATCAATATATTTTCTCATAATACATGTCAAATCATCACTAAAATTAAATAATTCCAACTTGTCATAAATACTCTCCTTTGGAGATAAAATCGGAGAAAAATCTGGTCTTTTACCATCCAATTTCATATTTATTATCGCATTTTTCTGACAATTAGTCAATAATTTAGATGGTACCTTAATTTATTTTAAATAATAATGATAAATAAAATACCTGAATTGGAGTAAATGATGACCCATCCGATGATTCACACGCCCTATTGAAAGTATCCAATAATACCGATGAATCTATAGAAATTATAGATGAGAAATGAAGTGAATACTCGACCTGATGTCCAATCCTACTATTATTTCGTCCTGCCGTCAGCTTCTCTATTTATCTCCCCTTCCAGCTCCCGTAGATCGCTTCCAGGTTCCACCTGAGGTTAATTCCTAATCTCGACGAGATATGACTAAAGTGACGAAATATATGTTTGATACGACATCTCAATGAATATAAATTGGAATGAATTGAGGTTTAGTAAACACGATACAATCATCAAATTCCTTTTCAATGAGATATTAACATCAGTAATACATCCGATAGTCATTCCACAATCTTCATGAGTTTCCCCAGAAATTCAGATTTTCCATCAAATTTTGGAGGTAAAAATGAAGGTAGTGTAATTAGTGATATGACCTCGAGTGGAGACCTCAACTGGACTACCCGTAGCTGATCTACGGGAAGCGGAGGGGGAGGTAAATGGAGGATGCATACACGGCGAGTGGAAGACAAGTATTGGACCTCAGGTGGAGTAGTTGTTATATATCTTCGTTATTTGACATACCGATATCGATTGGTGTTGAGCAAATGAGATGCAGACCATTGACATTACCATTGACCCATTGAAATAATTTAGAAGAGACATCATTAACATCATCGATATGTAATTTAGAAATAACATCAGAGATTGTATTTTTTTCATAATCAGGGCTCATATAAATACGACCACAAGAATTAGCATCCATAATTCCGGTAATTATATCCTGATTATCAACCCTAGTATTATCTAATCTGCTAACATCCAACATTATAGAATCTTTAACCAATTGTAATATGTCATCATTAATACCAGTAGATATAAAATGCTTAATCTGAGATATAACATTACAAATCGCCTCACTCCAAGTATCTAAAGGTGATTTAACCTCCAATGAACGAATCCTACAACCCTCATTTATACAATCAAAATCATTAGCCTCTACAGATTCATACAATCTAGATCCACGACCCAATATGTCAAAATTCAAAGATAACGCCCTATATACAATCTTATTCATAATAGAATTGTACATGTCACCCCATGTTCTCGTCTCAGGTATCGGTAACTTTCTCACAATCTCCAATATAAAATTAGACATACGCTCGTTCCTCCATACAGAAATCATAGGACCTATAGAATATACATATATATATCGAACACTTCCATTTCATCTGAGGTCTAATCCAACTTTCTTCGTCCTACCGTCAGCTCTCCACCTGAGGTCCGTCTTGCAGACAGCTCTTCCAATTACCTATCTCTAAAGAGTATAGCCACTCCCGGAGATCGTGGTGATGATAGAGGTGAAGATGATGTAACCTCAAGTGGAAGTGGAACCCGTAGCTGATCTCAGGGAAGCGGAGGGGGAAGTAAATGGAAGAGGCCACCACGGCGAGTGGAAAAGAGGTGGACGTAGAATATAGATTGGATCTCGACTGTAGGATAGTGTAATTTTGTATACCTGTTTGTTCCCAATCGTGTTTTGCGGGTGGTAGTTCTCTTTTTCTGAAGAATAATGGAATATAAAATGATAGACAAACGTTTGTTTTACGGTATCTCGGTAAATATTCATGAGTGATTCTAGTTGTGGATTTTTTACATCCTTTAATTTACCAAAGATTCTGGTGATGCTATCAATAGCGACATCTTTATCAATGTCACCAACAATAAAGAGATGTAAATTAGATGGTCTATAGTGAATTTTATGATAATTCTTTAAATCTTCTACAGTATATTTCTTTAACATTTCCAAATCTCCTATTGGAAATCTCTTTGACAGTCTGAAGATAAATTTTTTTTAAATAGTAAATACAAACCTATTTTCAGAATGTAACGCCCTCACTGTGGCACAATTTTTGCGATATTCCATAGTGTTTATTATACTAGCCTCAGATAATATAGCTCTACGTTCCTTTTCTACACGCATCTCATTGAATTGCGATGGAGCCTTATGTATTGAAATATCAAGAAATCAACAACAAACCTCTACGACATCTAATAGTGTATCCAATGCCTTTTCCAGAGACTCTTTTGTTGTATTGGTACCCTCCATCAATGATGGACAAGAAGTATAAAAGACAGTATGATGAAAGTCCGTAAATGCATTCGTACGCACATCAAAACCTATCAAATTATCACGCTTCCTATAAATGAAAATTGTATAACATATATAAACAATGTTTTTTGCACCGTCTATATCCACTCATTCTACCTGTGGTCCAATCCTACTATTCTTCCACTCGCCGTGGAGGCCTCCTCCAATTACCTATCTCTAAAGAGTAAAGCCACTCCCGGAGATCGTGGCGGAGGTAGTGAGGATGTAACCTCAAGTGGAAAACCCGCAGCTGATCTCAGGGAAGCGGAGGGGGAAGTAAATAGAAGAGCCACCACGGCGAGTGGAATGAAGAGGTGGATTGGACCTCGAGTGGAGAGCTGTCTGCAAGACAAAGATAGTAAGATTGGATCTCATTTATAGGAATGATGTGGTGTTTTCTATTTCAACAAACCTGCTTCCCATGTATGTGACATGTTCGCAGAAGTGTGCGATACCTTTTTGATGTTCTAATTCATCTGCTGAACCGCTGTGTACTTCTAGATATGCTTCAAATCTTTTATTATGATTATCATTTGGTAATATGGTATAATAGAGGCCATTTTCTAATTTACCGCGAGTTAAATTTGGATGAACTTGCAACGGTCTCGAGTACTAAAGTGATTATTAAATACAGCAATAGATACACGTAGTTTAGAAACAATAGTTTTTTAAAAAAAATTAGAGGAATGGTGAAAGCTGTGGCTTTATAAAGCGTAAGGTGAAGGGTACAAGAGATTAGCAACTCCATTAAACATGTACCCAATAGTGTGTTGTGATGTACCCCATAGTAAAGGCATCTTTGTAGTGTAAATTAACCCCACAATATTATTCAATGTACCTAAATATAATCAAAAGCTAATATCAACATGATCTACACCATTAGTACGCATATCATCAAGTAACCATGTAGCTATATCTTTGGCATAATGTGTTATAATTAAATCTGAGCCGGCACGTTTAAAAGATTTTACAACTTCAATAGCGGCTAATTTTTCATTATATACACCGGAAGAACAGGCAGCTTTCATGGCTGCATATTCACCAATCGTATGTATAGCTACAAGTGGTACTTTAATTTTCTTTTTTATACCTTTAATAACATCCAAAAAATTTGTAGCGGGTTCAACAGCTAATATATCAGCACCAGTTTCAACATCTAATAATAAATATTTATGGGTATTAAATATCAATCATACCTGTAACACCTTTAAATATACTATCACCAAAATTTGAAATATCATGAAGATAAGTTGAAACGTCGACATTTTGTGATGGCTCTATACCTAGTACTTTATTATTATGCGATGAATAGACAGAATTGAATTTAGCAGCCCTAGACATTATTGATACATCAGTAAAGCCATCATAATCTAAAGATTCTCTTGTAACAGCTACTGTAGCATCCATTAAATCTGATACTGAGACTACATCACATCCAGCTGCTGCTAATACTGATGCCTATAAAATTAATTTATCAATCGTACATATTCAATTAACCTGTTTAGCTATTTGACCAACAGTAATATCATTTGATATATAATTCAATTCTGGTTCTACTAAACCATCATGACCATCAACAGTATAATATGATACACTAGCATCAGCTATAACTTGTACATCAGGAAATGATTCCTTTACAGCCTCTATAGCTCTAGGTAATAATCCATCACTATTCAATCCTTCATCACCTATATAAATAAAAATTTTATTATATGAATAATAAATGCATACCAAATTGAGTCTTCAATTCAGCATCAACAAAAGGATAAATATAAAATGTTGTTATACCCAATTGTTTAGCAACATTAACCTCTTTAATTAAATCAACTAATGAAAATATACGCAAACCCGGTACAGATGGGGCATCAATGGAGTCCTTCTACAAATAAATTTTATTTACAACATTATACATTCATACAAACCTTATCATGAACAATTAATGGATATACCAAATTCGATAAATGCATATACTGCTGTTTAAATAGCTTACGTCTACATCTAGATAGTCGAGTACGAGCAAAACGATGAATACCAGGTATCATCAATTCACCACGAGTGTTGTAATCAAATGAATCTGGAGTATCCGGAAATTCATCATCTTCCGAAGTATCATAATCATCAGTTGAATACTCCTCATCTTCATCTTCATCATATTCTTCATCAGTGTCCCCTTCTTCAGCATCTTCACCTAGGTCGGTTTCAACGTCAGCAACATCACCATCTGTGAGATCATCCAATTCATCTAATTCTTCATCTCCTTCCCCTTCCTCTTCGTACAAATTCTCAAGAGGCTACACAAAGCCCGTTGTTATTAAATCTTCAAAAATCCAACAACATTACACCTCCCCAAATATACAACACAAAGTTAAACAATATGAACATAAATACACACAAAATCACACAAAACAGCACATAACAATCAAAAAAATTACCTCGGCAGGCTCTTTAGCGTAGATATGAAATGAAGGCTTCGCGGACTCGTTCTTATTCACTGCCTATTAATATAATATAGATAAGGAATATAGAATTTGAAGCAAACTTACATTATCACTCGCCACAGGTGATATAATAAAACATGATAATTCACATCTCCTACATGGCAATCTAGTATTCGAAGTAAAGTTACGATAAATAATAGCAGATGCACAAGGAACCGAGAAAAATGGACTTCTACAACTACAAAATATTAAAAAATATATTGTAATATGTAGAATCCTTCTAAACAATAGTATTTCCATATTTAATACTCGACACATGCGAGTCGATTAATACACATATACTGCATAATTTCTAAATATACAAAATCTGAAGCTACACATAAACCCCTAATCAAATAATTAACCAAACAATACAGTACTAAAATTGAAATATTAATCTGTAACATCTCAAGATATAATTATATATTGGATTATGGGGATCGATTACTTCCTACGCCTTGTCTAATCAGTTAATATGATTCCATGTGCATATGTTATTCCTGTTACTTGCACCAATATAATGTGAACTTGTCATATTTACCATACAATGTATCAATAATCGCTCTACACTGCAGCTATTATTATCTTTCACTCCTTTGAATTCTATGATTCTATTAAAAAATTTTCAAACGTTCGATTTAACTGGTCAGACAACTGAATTTTATAGACCAGATAATTGAAAAACATTTAAATCCTCTTCCTTCTCCTATAGGTTGCTCTATAAATCTCGATAAACTTCCTTTTCTTCATTCAACTATTAAATTTTACCTTAAGCTGTTCATTTCTTGATGATACATAAATCATCAAGACTAGATGTAGTAGGCTTGATAATAACCTGAATATTCGAGGGTGCTCGTCATATCTCCGTTGCTATGATCAATTTAAAATTTTTTTATACTAGTCAATATAATAACAAATTCCCGTTTAAATAATTATTCTGCATATATTAGCGGATGGTATTGTGTTAACTGGACTCATTTTACCGGTTATATATAACGTTGCCCAATTGAGGTATGCCTTGTTAAATTAGGTCGTTAGAATATGTAATTACCATCATATATATTGGATTAAATAATGCATAAATGTTTATCCTACTTTTTATTATTAAATGGTTGGAGAATTGTATAAATTTTTTTGGATTGTTACGATAATGAGTTGTAATGGAGGTACAGGTCAATGCGAGTGTGATTTCAGCGGAAAATGATGACATTGCAATAGACAACAATAAATATTTTGAGTTATTAAAAGATGAGGTATTGATGGGTGATTCTATAGCATTGTATGCTTTGAATAAGATACATTTGGTGGCTTATGAATTGGGTCCTATATTTTCTAGAGATCATTTGGTACCATTTTTGGCGAGTAAGTTGTTATTAGATTTTAATAATAATATATTATAGATGTTCAAGAAACGGCTGATATGACGACATTGTCAGTATTATGTGATACTTGGTATACGTTATCTAAATATGTTGGTGATGGTTCAAATTTGGTACCTATAGTTAATTCATTGGAATTTTTACTTAGCCAGGAGGATCCTGATATAAGAAATCATGTATGTTTAATTTTTTTTATGAATATATAAATATTGATTAGGCTATTGATGTATTAATGAGAATAATTGAGGATCATTATTCTAAATATGATCCAAATTGTGGATCGGAATTATTTCAATTAGTTGATAAGGTTGTATGTCCTATGATTGGACGATTAGTTTCAAGTTTGTTGATATAATGTATGATGATAATAATAAATTATCAGGTGAATGGTTTGCTGGTAGTACTAGTGCTTGTTTTTTGATACCAAAGGTTTATAAATATGCATCAGAGGCTTGTCATATCGAATTAAGACAGTAAATTTAAATTATTTTTTTTCATGAAATTTATATTAAATTTTTTTTATAGAAATTTTCAACAATTATGTGAGACTGAGATGTTAACTGTAAAATTAGCTGCTGCAAAGAATCTAAAGAAAGTAATTACTATAGTTGAATTAGAACATGCTATATCTATGTTTTGGTTAGTATTAAAGAATATGTCTGTAGAATCACAAGAAGATGTTAGATCATATGCTGTTGAAAGTTGTTTAGAATTTGCAAAAAGATGTACACCTGCACAAAATTTACATTTTAATTACCCAATATTAAAAGCAGCAGCTGAAGATAAATCGTGGAAAATTAGAGAATTTGTTGCTAGATTATTTCAAAAGGTATCTTTTATATATATAATATCTTAATTTAATTAAAGGTTTATGAAACTTTTGGTGAAGATGAAGTACGTATACATTTATTAGATACACATTTAAATTTATTAAATGATTATAATGATTATGTTAAATCAGCAGCTATTGAATCATTTTCTGGATGGTCTGGTATATTATCATTAGAATTAATCGAATTATATATACCCATATTGGATAAATTATCTAAAATATCATATAGAGATGATAGAAGAAATGTATGTAAAGTATTGGCATTATTCGCCATGAAACTTAAAAAAAATGATGCTAGACGTATCGTTTATCCCACTATGCTACATCTATTTAATGATCAATTAATGGACGTTAGATTATGGTTCGTTTATACAACACAATATTATAACCATAAATATACCATCTCCACTCGAGGTCTAATCCAAGTCTTCACCTCTTTTCGTCCTGCAGACAGCTCCTTTATTTATTTCCCCCTCCGCTTCCCTGAGATCAGCTACGGGTAATCCACTTGAGGTCTCCACCTGAGGTCCAATCACTGTCTTTCACTTCTTCATTTTTACTTCCAATATTTGAAGGAATCTCATCATTTCTTGGGAAACTAATGAAGATATCTCAGTGACTATTTGATGTATTTCTGATGTCAATACTTCATTGAAAAGGATCCTGATGATTGTATTGAGTTTACTGAATATCACTTCATTCCAATTTATATCCATTGAGATATCCTCACAAACATGAATTCCATCACTTTACCCTTATCTCATTGAGATTAGGTTTATAACCTCAAGTGGAACCCGTAGCTGATCTCAGGGAAGCGGAGGGGGAAGTAAATAGAGAAGCTGACGGCAGGACTGACCTCAAGTGGAATATGAAATGTTTGATATATGTATTTAAACATTTACATTTATAGTGTTGTACAAAATATACATTTAATTTGTAATCGTGAAGAATTTAATGGTATAATTGGTGAAAAATTATTAGAAACTGTTGATATTGTATTAGATAATCCACAATGGAGACATCGTTTAATTATTGCTGAACAATTAATCAGTTTTTTTAGTCATTTTGGTCCAGCAATATTTGAAGAAAATTTCTCTAATGCATTGTTTATATTATTATTAGATAGTGTTTGGAAAGTACGTAATGCAGTTTTAATCAGTCTAGAAAAAATTTGTAATGAATGTGGAAGTATTTGGGCTGTTAAATTTATATTAAGTGAATTATTAATCATTTATTTTAATCCTGAACAATCACAATATATCAAAAATCATATATTACCACTCTCTTATTCATTTAAAATTATCATTATACAAGCACTTGTTGTAAGTATATTATTATAAATATAAATTTAATATATTACAGGCTGTAGCAAAATCAATTGATGTTGAAAATGCTATTAATCATATCGTACCATTACTAATTAAAGCAACAATGGTATTAAATATATATCATTAATCATAATATTATACAGGACCCTATACCCAATATCAGATTCGTAGCATCCAATGCAATCAGCAACCTCTTCCTCATATACAAGAATGAAAACCCAGAATTATTCCTACAAGCAAAGTGGTATGTTGATCATGAAGATGATTTACCACACTTGAGGTTACATTCCTGCCGTTCCACCTGAGGTCTTTCCACTCGCCGTGGTGGCCTTCTCTATTTACTTCCCCCTCCGCTTCCCGTAGATCAGCTGCGGGTTCCACTTGAGGTTACATCCTCTATACTTTCGCCACGATCCCCGGGAGTGGCTATACTCTTTAGAGATAGGTAATTAGAAGAAGCTCCATGCAATGGCAAAGAGAGTATGACTGTAACCTCAGGTGGAGAGCTGTCTGCAAGAGAAGGAGAGTTGGATTGGACCTCGAGTGGATGACAACACTTAATGTTTTGATTCTTCGATTTTTTTACAATATTTAATAATTATTACAGTGCATTGATAAAGTTGTGTCAAGATTCTGACATTGATGTAAAGTATTTTTCTAGAAGAGCACTGGATACATTTGACGAGTGCTTTAAGGATTCATCGCCCATAGGATTGTAAAGTTGTCATTTAAATATTTCATCGCATATAATAAATGAATAAATTAAATTTAATAAATTATAATTTAAATGTTTTTCACTTTAAAGTACATTAATACGTTTTTAAAAATGACGAAAAAATCTAGAGTTGAGTCGTATAGAGAGTGTCCAATAGGTACCTTGAAAGTACCTACTTTTGTTGACTTTAATTTATATAGGACCGAAAAAAACAACATTAAAATCAGCTTCTGCTAATATTAATGGTATAAAATCATCGGAATCGCGTCGTATGTTCAGTGGTAGTGGTATGATATTGACCAAGCGATATGGTCAACATATGCTGAAGAATCCTGGAATACTAGATAAAATTATTCAGGCAGCTGAAATAAGAGCGTCTGATACAGTGCTGGAAGTTGGTCCAGGTTCGTTATCTCCAACTTGCGTCATAACATACAGGTACCGGTAATTTGACTGTTCGATTGGTACCATTGGCTAGAAAAGTAATCGCAATAGATATAGATAATCGCATGGTTGGTGAAGTAAAGAAGCGCTGTATACAATTGGGATACAATAATTTGGAGGTCATTGAAGGTGATGCCTTGAGGACGACATTTCCAAAGTTTGATGTCTGTACGACTAATCTACCGTACCAAATCTCTAGTCCTTTCATCTTTAAACTCTTATCACATCGTCCGTTATTCAGATGTGCTATCGTCATGTTCCAAAAGGAATTCGCTGAACGTCTATTAGCCAATACCAATGATGAAAAGTATGGACGATTGGCTATAAACACTAGGCTTTTCTGTACAGTGACTAGAGTTTGTAAAGTATCACCAGGTAATTGCCCTCTTTATACCATTATAATCATCCAGGGAGTTTTAATCCTCCACCCAAAGTTGACAGTATGGTGGTCAAAATTGTACCGCGGGAGCAACCACTAGTGGTTTGTTTAAATAAAAGGTAACTTAAAATCTTCAGGTTGATTTCGGTGAGTGGGATGGTATGATTAGGATATGCTTCTCACGTAAAAGAAGAACATTGAGAAGTTTATTTAAGAAACAGACTGTATTATCCATCCTCGAGTGCAATTATAAATCCTGGTGTACTATAAATAATCAAATCCCTGTAGATATTCCATTTAAGGTATTGACAATGAATTCACTAATTACATACATACAGGATTTTTGTATGAAGATATTAACAGATACAGGTCTATCTGACCGTAGAAGTATAACTGTTAGCATAGCTGAATTCCTAAAACTTCTTTTGGCCTTTAACGAATCTGGAATACATTTTTGTAACATTGCTAGGCCACCACGTAGAGAAGTCACCGATGGTAAATCTCTAACTAGAAGTGAGCATAAAATTCATCTATTATCATCACTACAGGCACGATCATGCCCGAATTTCTATTCGATGACAACCATATCGAACTCGATGAATAACCAACCAAATGATGAAGGAATCTAGTGACTGATACACCTTAGGTCCAATCCACATTTCCTCCACTCGCCGTGGTGGCCTCTTCTATTTACTTCCCCCTCCGCTTCCCTGAGATCAGCTACGGGTGAAACAACTTATTACAACCCTTGTATAATATTATAATTATTATTTATATTAATACATGTATACCATCATACAACTATACTTCTACCTTCAATTGTATTAATATAGTAGTATAAATTACTGGGAGTATATAAAATTGATATAATGTATTGGGACTATGGGGTATGCCACATAATTCTGGGGTATTGTAGTGTTTTTACTATTATTATTTTATTAAATATTATAAGAGAGGGAATAAATGGACAGAAATTGGTGGTGCCCTTGCTAATCAAGACCCGGAAAGTAATGATGTTGCTTCTCTACTTGATACTGAATTTGGTACAATCATCGACAAATATGAAGTTAAGCTTGAACAGGCTCCGGGGGCAAGTGAAACTTCAACCACATACAAAGCAAGTCCGCAAGATGGTGCAAGTGGTCAAATTACTGTTACAGAAGTACGACCTAATAGTACCTCTTATAAAGGTTTTAAACATGAAGTTGGTACTAATAAGGAGATCAATCGTATGACGGTACATGGGCAAGCAATAGAGGGTATTACAGAGTTACAAGGTGGTAGAACTATTACTGGTAAACAATTCGTATATGTATATTTTCATAAGACTGAAGATACAAAATATGAAAAGCCATATTTAATATGTTTGACAGATAGTACGGGTAATACTAAAACATGGTATAAACGTGACAATAAACCGGGTGGTGGGTATGAATGGAAGAATGCGTCCGAGTTTAATGGTAAAAATCCAGAACAGATCTCCGGATTTGAAACTGAGCTCGGTAATATTAAAAGTGCACTTAATCCTCCTGGTGGTACTAAAGATAAAGGTTATACTAAATTAGTACCTATTTTAAATTATTAATACTTGTAGCTCCCACCGACAAATGGTAGCTGGAAGGGGAAATAAATAAAAAAGCTGTCTGAAAGACGAAGAGATGAGGGGAATATGGAGGTAGTGATGTAACCTCGAGTGGAGAACTCATACTTCGTTCGAATCACTTTGTTTCTTCGTTATTTCGTAGGTTACCATTGTGTAAAGTATATGAATTTGCCGCAATTTGTATCGTTGTGTATTTCTTGGCATTTAAGACTACAGAAGTAGTTATTGATTGATTCGATTCTGCGATTGGCGCAGGCTAGGCATTTATAATTTGCGGTATATCCACAGATGATGCATAAACGACGTCGTGGTTTACTGGGAGCTCCAGCATGAGCTGTTTTCCAGCACGGTGAATTTGTTCTATAGAATTTTTAATATTTTATAAACTAAACTTACTTGTCCGCGTCAATTTCATCTTGATCGATTACTAACTTGATATCTAGCGTATCTCTGTGTTTATACTTGCCATGATGAGTAGATTTAGATTGAGTTTCTTCAAAGTCATCTTCACTATCAGAATCTCTACGTTTCCTACCGCGTTTTCCCATGAATGAAATTCATCATTAAAGCATGAAGTTATGAGAAGATATCACGAATTAAAATTAAAAACTTCTAATGCTCGATTTAAGTGATGGAAATTTCAAGAAAAAAATTACGATATCAACCAGTGTTCATAGAAGTGTATGGGTGTAGGTGGTGATGATATTGATGTATTGCCATACACTCTTGAATGTTTTAAAATTTTCAGGAATCGTAGCCTCAATTATTCTCTACCTTTTAAATTAATATATAAATGTCTACGACTGTTAATACTGTTTTGGACCCTAAGTGAAGGATATCAATAGGAACTAGATTGAATGAAATTATAAATGACATTATTACTAAATAATCAAGAATACAAATCCAAGACATCTCTTACAACTTATCTTCCATTTCTACTTACTCTTACCACTTGCCGTTCCACCTGAGGTCATATCCTTGTCTTGCAGACGGCCTTCTCTACTTACTTTCCCCTCCGCTTCCCTGAGATCAGCTGCGTGTAATCCACTCGAGGTTGCATCACTACCCTATTCACTGCCAGATCTCTGGGAGTGGCTCTACTCTTTAGAGATAGGTAATTGGAAGAGCTGTCTGCAAGACGAAGAGAGTAGGACTGGACTTCAGGTGGAAAAGACAGTGATTGGACCTCGGGTTGAGAAGGCGCATGAATTATTGTTATAAGTGTATGAGATTATTTTTCTTTTACTTTATTGGTGTTTGATTGATTTGAGTTTGTTTGTATGAGGTAGAGGTATATTTTGTGGAATATCCATGCGACGACGCTTTTGATTATGTGTATGGTGGTTTCAATGAATGCATCGGTATATCTGTAGGTATTTAATAAGCTTTTATAATTTCAACATTACCTTTTGACATCTGTACCGAACCAAATCTCAGAGCATTGTTTAAAGATAAAGAATCCAAAAATTAGTAATGGTATAAGAATTTGGAATTTAACAATAGTTTTTATAGTAGTATATAATTCATTCCAACCACATATTAATAATAATATCCAAAACATTGGAGGTATATTTCTCCAATTATTTAATTGTACACCTGCTGTATGTAGAACTTCAGCTGAACGTAATATCTCTTGAAATCTTTTTTTACATTGAGTTATTGTATCCGTTATTATATCCTCAGTTAATGAACATTCACTAATATCTAAATTTGATATACCATTTATAAAATCACGATATAATAAATGATCAGGTTTTATTGATTCAACATCAAAATTAGGTACAGATATATCCAATGGTTGAGGATTCCTTAATACTTCAACTATTATAAGAGCATCCTTTGTAGATTCAGCATATTTATTCTTCAAAAAATCATCCGTTACCCTACCCCAATCCCTAGGTATCTTCTCACCCTTAAAATCCTGATATTGAAATATCGACTCAAATCTATAAATATTTATGAAATAAAATGATATTCCACCTAAGGTCTAATCCACCTCTTTTCCACTCGCCGTGGTGGCCTCTTCTATTTACTTCCCCTTCCAGCTCCCATAGATCGCTTCTCGGGTCCACTTGAGGTCCAGTACTAATCTCGACGAGATATGACTAAAGTGACCGAATCCATGTTTGTGAGGATATCTCAATGAATATAAATTAGAATGAAGTGAGGATGACAATATTAAATACAATCATCAAATTCCTTTTCAATGAGACATTAACATCAAAATTTCATTCAATATTCATTGAGATATCTTCATGAGTTTCCTCAGAAATTGAGAAATTCATTCAAATTTACGAGGTAAAAATGAAGAAGTGAAATTAGTGATTTGACCTCAAGTGGAGACCTCAAGTAGAATACCTGGAAGCGATCTACGGGAGCTGGAAGGGGAGATAAATAAAACAGCTCCATGCAATGGAAAATATGGGCCTCGGTGGAGAGCTGTCTGCAAGACCAACGGTGGTTGTAATCTCAGGTGGAGCAATTACTGAGTTCTATTGTGACGTACCTTTCGATGATGACATTGGCGATTTTTGATTCGATTCTTTCGAGGTTATCTTTGGCGTTTTGTAGTAGGATGAGCACAACTAGGTAATTGAATTCATCATTTGTTGTATTTTTATTGATTAGGCTTTTATAGCTATTGGTGTATGTTGATGTGACGTTGTCATAGCTTTGTATGATGATGTTATTAATTGTACCCCAATATTTATCTGTGGTTAAATTGGCATCTATGAGTGTTGAATCGATGGTTTTAAAGGCGGAATTTCCAATTTCCTAAAGAATTATGGTAATTTTCTCCGCTCAACAAACTTTAATTTGTTCTTTTAAAATTTCCAAATGTCTAGCTCGAATTAAATCAATCTCTCCCTTTAATTGAACTATGGGAATGGGGATGAGAGGAAAATTCTATACAAACCATTGAATGAATCGAGTATAAATGTATGATCGAATTGGAATTCAATGGAAATGTCATGTCTGGAGAAGGTGATATTATGTGAGTCGGCTAGCATTTTCAATTTAGTATTTGAATCATTTGATATATCATCACATCGTGCCTTGAATTTCGGCCATGCATCATAGGGTTTATGATTAGCAACTTTTGTACATTTGCCATGTCCAGTGATGTTAAAATCATTTTCAATGGTTGAAATTGATTCCATTATTAGACTTTTACATGATAATTCCATATTATAATCGAATACAGGTTGATATTTTTCACATAATCTATAAAAAATGTTGAAATGTATAGTCGTCCTGATGTACTATCCACCTCTCCACCTGAGGTTACAACCACCTTACCTTGTCTTGCAGACAGCTTCTCTATTTACTTCCCCCTCCGCTTCCCTGAGATCAGCTACGGGTTTTCCACTTGAGGTCCAGTACTACTCTTTATTCCATCTACACATCAACTCCCGCCACGATCTCTGGGAGTGGCTCTACTCTTTAGAGATAGGTAATTAAAAGAGCTGTCTGCAAGACCAATGGTGGTTGTAACCTCAGGTGGAATATACAACACCTCAGTCGTTACACTCCTTCGTTCATTCAATTAAACAAACATTTTAAGCATATCTTGTGCTACATTGTTGCATATTTTATCATCATATCTGGATGCGTGTAGAAGATATTGATCTAAAGATAGATTGGTGGTGGGGTATTATATGTATACAAACCCAATGAATCATTTAAGATTTCTGTGAGTTTCGATTTAAAATCTAATGGGTTATTAAAATATTCAGTGGATAAATTAGAGATTAAATCATCTTTAGATTCCAATACTATAGATTTGATTTCATTACATCTAAAATTAGCGAGCATTTCTTTTTGAGTGGGGATATCCAGATGATTTTGTTCTTTGATAGTTTTCCATATATTAGTGGCGAATATAAAGAAACCATCAGAGGGTATCTTTCTTGAATATAATTTCGGTCTTATATTTAATTCCCATTTATTACGTAGATTTAAAACATCTTCATTAAATAATTCTGGATTAGATATAGCATTATTAAATCCATATACATCTATATGAAATATTTCATTGATGTTAATATTATTAAATTTATCGGGCTAAATTATATGGGGATTAAATATGTGGGGATATTAATTATTTTTTTACCTTTGATATATCATTCCATATTGTAGTTATGTAATCATTGATTATATTTTCACGTATAATCTCTAAAAGGTAATAAATGTTAAAGGAACGTAGTGAATACTACACCAGCGATCCAATCATTATCATCTACTACATCATGTTTTCCCACTGCCGTGGTGGCCTCTCCTATTTAGTTATCCCTCCGCTTCCCTGAGATCAGCTACAGGTAGTCCAGTTGAGGTCTAGTACTACACTTTATTCCATCTACACCTTCATCACCGCCACGATCTCCGGGAGTGGCTTTACTCTTTAGAGATGACTAAATATAAGAGGCCTCCACGGCGAGTGGGAAAGAAGTGGATTGGAGAATGGTAGGATTGGACCTCAGGTGGAGCAGTCGTTACACTTCTTCGCATCAACATACCGATTGGTGTTAGTCCTTTGAACCAATCTCGTATACAGAAGATGATAACGGTTTTGGGTTGATTTCTATAGATGATGGTGTTTGAGATATGGTAACAAACTGTTCCATTGAGTAATATAATTCTAAATTGGCTTCGATAACGGTTTTTAATAGGCAATAATTAGATCCTGTCATATTACCTAATGAATTATACCATAGATTTATAATAATACAATCTGATAGAGTTAATGATAATAATGATGATCTATGTTCGAATGTTAGACGTCCATCACCTCTTTCTCTAGAATCTGTACCTTCAACATCTATAACTAGTATGGGATTAAAATTATTATTTTTAGATTTAATAATAGAAGCCCATAATCCTTTAGTAGTTTGTGAATGACCTTTCATATTATCCATTACTTTAAAATTGATACCAAATAATGAATTTAATAAATGACCTATAGGATTTATATGACATCAAAGATGAGTTCAACATACTTTTACCACTGCTTTGACATCCTAATATAGAAATGACATTATAATTATAACCAAAATCATCAAATTTATATTCTTTTAATATCTTTAAAAATTCATTACTATAATTTAAAATGTAAATTTTATATATTTTTAATTTACTTTATCTCACAATCGTAATTTATAAATTCCGAAGGTGTTGATGATATCGTATCATTCATTATATGAAATGAATCCATTTCTATCATTTATATTTATTATAATTATTTAAACATGATGAAGGAATTTTATATATTAATCTTATATCAATAGTACTACAAGTATTATTATGTTGATGATGATGATGTCGACGACACAGACTAGACACTATAATACACTACACTAGTTACTAAGCAATGTATAAATAAAATTATTCAAATTAAATTTACACATTTTTATAATGATTAAATTTAAAATCACTCGTAGGAAGTCTAGATAATAATGTAGCTGTAATCGGTTCGTAAAGGAACATTTCTATATTCGAACCACCAACCATACCCATTGATGAATTATATACACCAACATTAGTATTACTCCTCCTAGGATATCCACCATATACACCCTTATATAACATCTCTACCCTCCCACCAGATGACAAATCTAACATACCACCCCTCTTCCATTCACCATTACACCTGAAGTTACCTCTACCAAAGGTTGTATAACCTCTGTTACCACTCGCCGTGGCGCCTGGAGTCATTCCACTTGAAGTCCAATTATTACCTTCGCTTCTTCCACTAGGCGTGGCGCCTCTTTTATTTACCTCCCCTTCCAGCTCCCGTAGATCGCTTCCAGGTATTCCACTCGATGTTACGGTTCTACCTTGAATACCATTGTTCAGCATGCCATTCCATCTAAAGTTACAACCCTGTCTTGTGTTAGGCGTTAGACCCGATGTCCAATCATTACCTTCACTTTGCCACTCGCCGTGGTGGCTTCTTCTATTTATTTGTCCTTCCAACTCCCGTAGATGGCTTCCAGGGACCACACTCGATGTCCAATTCTTACCCATACCACTCGCACCTGTAATAATAATGTAAATTTAAAAGTAATTCTTAACGTGGGGATAATTATCTAATGTGAGGTTTTTTATCCCCATCACCCGAGGTTCAATCACTCCACTCGAGGTCCAATCCACCTCTCCTTGTCTTGCAGACAGCCTCCTCCATTTACTTCCCCCTCCGCTTCCCGTAGATCAGCTGCGGGTTCCACTTGAGGTTACATCCAACACATCCTTAGAACCATCTTCCATCATTCCCATGATGGATGATCCATCACTTCCCTCACCACGATCTCTGGGAGTGGCTATACTCTTTAGAGATAGGTAATTAGAAGAGCTGTCTGCAAGACGATGACAAGGTGGATCGGACCTCGAGTGGAGTGATTGGACCTCGGGTGGAGTGGACCTCGAGTGGATTATTATCATCTATAAACAAACCGAGGTATAGATTGTTGGTATTGACGATTGTTTTATGATTGTTATGATTTTGTATTTGTTGTGTATAAGATTTGATTTTATGAAATTTTTCTTTATGTTGATTGGCTTTGATTCTTCCTTGGTAGTGTAATTGTAGCCAAGCGTCATTAAGATTGAGGAATGATTGTGGACCATTTTGAAGTTTAGATATTTTTTTCTGTTTGAATTCGGGTGTATATCCGTGTGGTATTGTAAAGAGATCATCTAATGATGCTAATGATGATGGGTGTATGGTAGCTTCGGCGACTTGATTTAATTTTGGTAGTCTGGTATTCTTTAGGTATGAAATTCGATTATTTATCCCAGAGATTAAATTACGTATGGTTATATTATTATTTGTTGATTTATCATGTAATATCGTCTGTATTAGTGAATACGTAAACACACCATGACACACTACTATATCAGAGGAAGGTAGTGATGGATCATCCATCATGGGAATGATGGAAGATGGTTCTAAGGATGTGTTGGATGTAACCTCAAGTGGAATGAAGTCTAGTACTGGACCTCGAGTGGAACCCGCAGCTGATCTCAGGGAAGCGGAGGGGGAGGTAAATGGAGGAGGCTGTCTGCAAGACGAAGATAAGGTTGTACTAGATGTCGTCTTCATCTTGCTTGCAGTAGAAAATTCCTTCTTCGAAGAAATTTCCTCGTTCCTCGAAGAATTTTCCTTCCTCATTACATTCGGGGAAAATTCCCTCCTCGTTTCACTCGGAACATCCCTCACTTCACTCGTCGATAGTTCCTCCTTCGTCGTAACTTTCCTCACTACGTTCGGAAGGTCCTTCAATATAATGGGTTTGAATAATGATTCGAGTGCGACATTATCCCATGGTGCGGCTGCGATACAGATAATATTGGATGTAGGTGTAGATGTGATATTATAATTAGACAAGAGATAATAATTTAATAGATTGGATACACAATCAACATCTAAAATTGGTATAAATTTTTGTTTAACAAATTGATTATGCATATTAATATCATTCCATATAATAGAATTATAATTTGCTTTTTTTAATTTACCACTAGTATTAATTAATGGCCATATACCTTTTAATTTTGAACCTTTAATATAACCCCATATATTCATATAACCTATAGTATCTAATGTAGTTTGCAAACCACATGTATCTAATATAATTAATACTTGACAATATTTATTAACAGATTGTAACATTTTACGTATTTGTATACATGGTATAATACCATTACCAGGATCACCATAATCCATATAATCAATAGGTACATAAGCTTCATCATAACCTTCACCTTCCCAACCACTTAAATCATCAATTTGTACAGAATAACCAGAATAATAAAATAATATACAATCACCAGGTTTTGTATCATTAATTAACCATCTAATAGATTTTAATATATTACATCTAGTAGGTTTATTATCATCTGAACAATTAGGTCCAGGTGAATCTAATATCATCGATTCTGGTAAATCTAATAATTCTTTACCAATAAAATTATTATTTGTATAATTAAAAAATTAAATAATGATTTTTTCCCCATTTTCATCTTCTCCTTCTCCTTCATCATCTTCACTTTCCTTTCCAACATTTCATCATCTAATTCTAATAATTGTTTCAAATATACATCAGCAGGTTCAACATCAATCAATAATATAATATCATTCACATCAAAACCCATATATTTAACCAATATAGTAGCAAATATTAAAGCATCATTACAAGAACCACGTAATGATATCTCATTATTATTACCATAATTACAACCAACTACAACAGCCTTCTTTACATTTCCAGTCCTCATAGGTATTACATTACCATTCATAATACTAGATGTGATGGATCTACTCTCTATTACACTTGGAGTTGTACCTGAGTTTGTCTTGCAGACAGCTCTCCACCTGAGGTCAGTCCTGCCGTCAGCTTCTCTATTTAGTTCCCCCTCCAGCTCCCTGAGATCGCTTACGGGTATTCCACTTGAGGTTACAACCTTGTCTTCGTCTTGCAGACGGCCTTTTCTATTTACCTCACCTCGACTCCCATAGATTGTCTCGGATTCCACTTGAGGTCCAATCCATACCTTCTCACAGCCACGATCTCCGGGAGTGGTTATACCGTTTACGGGGAGTGAATTGGAAGAGGCCGCCACGGCGAGTGGAACACTGGTTGTAACCTCAGGTGGGGTATCATGGGGTTTATTATCAAATATTGTGGGATTATAGTGTTTTTTATCCCCATAAGACCCCATTCCACTAGTGGTGGAATCATTACCTTCACCTCTTTCATTAGACCTTCTCTTCGTCCTGCCGTCAGCTTCTCTATTTACTTCCCCCTTCGCTTCCCTGAGATCAGCTACGGGTTCCACTTGAGGTCTAGTACTACTCTTCATTCCATCTACATCTTCACCTTCACCACGATCTACGGGAGTGGCTCTACTCTTTAGAGATAGGTAATTGGAAGAGCTGTCTGCAAGACCAAGAGAGTTGGATTGGACCTCGAGTGGAGAGCCCTCCATTTCCGGTAGATTAGTTACTGTTGTTATATTTGTATTTTCATTATTTACTTTGGATGGTTTGACTAGTTCGATTGATTTTAGATGCATTAGGATATCATGTAGATCATATTTTGGTGCATCTGATGGTCTAGCTGTAGTATTAATTGGTGATCTAATTTTTTAGTTTTAAGATTACTTTTAGTTGTATCAAATGTATTTATATTTTACTTGTAATATTATCATTTTTATTTAATTTATTATTATTATTATATGATATAGGATATATATTCATTGGTAATTTTGTATTAATATTATACATAGTATCATAATGTGTAGATGGATTTATATTATTATTTAATTGTTTTTTATTATAATAACCATTAAACATAGGTGGTGGTATAAAATATAAATTTGATTGTTGTGATATATTTTTAATATTTGCGATATTATGATTCATATTAGATGCACCTTGCATCTTTACTATATGATTTGATATATTTATTAGATTTTGATTATAATTATCATTAGACATTTTATTAATATTATAATTATATATAGAAATTTTTAAAATTTATATTTTATATATAATTATAATATAAATTTAAGCACCATTATTTTAAAAATTTATTAATTAACAAATTTATTATGCATTTTAGTGTATTAAAATTTGATTCTTTTATATTATAAAATTAAATATAATCTAATAATAAATATTAAATTTTATATTTTATATTGAAATTATCAATTTAATATTAGTTTATATGTATAAGAAAAATTTTTTAATATAAAATCATACTAGACATGTGAATATATAATTGTAATGTATTAAATTTTTATATATAACTTGAATATATAAAGAAAATATCATTTTTAATCTCATAATTTCATCCTGATTCATACTAAATGACCATGGGTACTTGTGATGGGGATCTCATCTCACTAATCTCATATAATAAATAACTTATTGTATAATCACTTATAACATTGTATGGTATATTTATTTAATTTCCATATTTTAACTTTAATAATATAGTAAGTTTTCTATATAAATTTCCATTTATCACCAAAGTTCATCTGTACCTGTGATTCATTATTAAATTCCTCTTTAAAATCCAATTGAATCTTAATCTATTCATTATAATACGGAATGATGTATTTAATTTCTTAATTACATCACCTTCTGTATTATTTTTATACCATACTGTCATTTAGCACCATTTGTATATACCCTACCTTGATCTCTATTAATGATTCTTTTAGAAGTTGCCGAAATGGTTAATATTCCTAAATCTAGAAAGACACTCTGTGCTGGTAAATGCAAGAAGCATCAGTTACATAAAGTTTCACAATATAAAAAGGGTAAAGAAAGTGTTCATGCACAAGGTCGTAGACGTTATGATATGAAACAAGCTGGTTTTGGTGGTCAAACGAAGCCAATTTTTCGTAAAAAGGCCAAGACAACAAAGAAGATTGTATTAAAATTGGTATTTTATAATATATAAAAAAATATATTTTATTTCATATCAGGAATGTACCGTATGTAAGAAGAAACGCTTTACTAAAATTAAACGTTGTAAGAGTTTTGAACTTGGTGGTGATAAAAAAAGAAAAGGGGCATCATATTAAGTACATTATAATTTAAGAATTAATCTCTTTATATAAATGACTATATGGGCTTGTAATTAAATTTGTTCTATATAACATTCGTTGAGTATTATGCCTTAATATATTTACATTTGAATTATATAGCTTGTGTAAGTGTGGTATAATCTTTGGATTTGCAGATAATGCGATATAATAATATCTTCCATACCAAAATAATCCAACCCTAGGCTTTGCTACTCTAAATTATATTTATTTAACAACTAGATTAACAAACCTATGTGAAGTATATCTTAATCCTAGGTCTTGTGTTCTTAAGATGGATCCATGATGTGTAGAGGCTAATTTTGATATATGTGAAATTATAGAAATTATCTCGTTATAATTTACATTTTTAGAAAATAATAGATAAGATTCATAAAATACCATTACTATTGAACTAGTTCCATAGAGATGTCTCGATGGTGATGACTGATGTTGAGTGAAGGTAGTGATGATGTAACCTCGAGTGGAACCCGTAGCTGATCTCAGGGAAGCGGAGGGGGAAGTAAATAGAAGAGCTGTCTGCAAGACGAAAAAAGAGATGAAGGTAGTATTGTACTACAGGTATAGAAAAAAGTGGAAAAGGGTAAAATTTTTTATCCCAACACCTTCATTAGTATATAAATGGGTAATGAGCACGATGTGTCTAGTCATCCTTGATGTAATATTTATGTATAATTTAATAATATAATATGTATATGTATATTTGAGATGTTATTAAGTAATATAAATGTATGTAGGCTAATAATGCCGTTAAATTTTGTGTATTTTGTATATACTTCAATTACAGTGTCTAAAATATATTTAATGGATCGGATGATGAGATTCATGGTATATACAACTTGTATTAAAGCAAGTTGATTAATTTTATCTCTTGATATTATGGCATCAATGTATTTCTTACGTATATTTTTAGTATTGATACACATCTTGTTATTTATAACGGGTTGTGTAGTACTTGAATTATTTTTAATATTTCGTAAGAATAATGTAAAAAAATTTGATGAATTTGGATTGAATTCTGTATTTAAAGATGCATTAGATGATGCTACAAATAATATATTTAATAAAAATTATTTAATTTCAAGGCGTAGATTTGGTACAATAATATTTGGATTAAGTTGTTTAGCTGGTATAGGTTTTACAATAACATTATCTATGTTAGCATTTGCTGATGATGAATTAGATTTAGAATTTGTAATGACATTATGGAATATTGATGTAATTTTATGTGTTGTAATATTATTTATTATAGTTCCTATAGGACTTTGTCATAAATATATAAAATTTAGTTCAAATTTAATGATTGTAAGTTTAATTATTCTTTGATTGATGTCATTTTATAATTTATTATTATAGAAGCAACAATTATTAAGAGTATTTGGATTTTTATTTGCTTGGATATGTTTTGGATTATTAGTTGGACAAATGTTATTAAATGAAATGTTTTTTCAAATGAATGTTGGGCATATTACATTTATATTGATGTGTACATTATATATGTGTGGTTTTGGTTTATCATTTATAGCTATACTTGTTGGGTTTTCTGGTATATATTTACCTTATATTTTATTTATGGTACATGTTGATGTATCTTCTATACGTCAATTAGAACATCGCATTTCTGATTCTTATAGAGCTATACGACATATTAAATCGAAATTGAAGGAGGTCACGACGAACGAAGATCCGATGAAGGAGGACCTGACGAGTGAAGCGAGGACAGATGTTCCGAGTGGAATGAGGAACTTGGATGGAGGATCCGAACGAAGTGAAGATGGGAATTCTGAATGGAGTGATGATGGAATATCCGAATGGAATGAGGAAGAGGGAGCTGGAATGATGGAATTTTATAGAGTATCGAATTATCATGATAAAATATCCAGATTATTATCAACCTCCAGTTCTATAGAGAGGAATGATTTTACTGAACGAAGTGAAGTGAGGGAAGTATATCCGAATGGAATGAGGATGGATCTGAAGAACGAAGTGATGAAGGATGGTGCTAGTTCCTCATCATTATCGATGGAAATGATGACACTTTCTTCAATGACGAGACAACATCCCTCCTCATTTCATTCGTCGATGTTACCTCCTTCTTCATTTCATTCAGAATGTCCTCCTCCTGCGTCGTCGTCACTTCCTTCATCACTTCGTTCTTCAGATCTTCCTTCCTCGTTTCACTCGGAATTTTCATCCTCACTACGTTCGTCGGATCCTCCTCCTTCAATATATCGTCAGATATATTCATCGGTCTTGACAATCTTAAAAGACACTACAGATTTAAAGTGTATAATGACGTCAATGAATGAATCAACAGATAAATCATCATTAAAAAATATATTAAATGACATTAGAGATGAATTGGAATACCTAAAGCTAATTAAAGAACAAAAGGATTCAAATTTAAAATTATCTGGTAGATTATTATCATTTATAAAACATTTAATCGCAATAGTATGTGCTATAAATTGCTTAATAATATCTAGAAGAGTAGTACTAGTATTTATGGATAATACAGAAAGGATTACAAAAGAGGGTAACACTTTAGTACTAACACGTATATATTATACCTTTATGGAAGATGATGTAATAGCTACAATGTTAAATAATGTACTCGTAGGTATAGAATTACCCACAATATTCGATTTTATTATATCACGTGCTAATATCATCTTCCTAGCCTGTGTAATCGTTTCTAATGTCGGGTATTTTTTTGACTTTGGTAGATTATTATTACGCACTAAATATCTACAAAAGAAAAAATTATTAACCGATAATACAATCGGTCTAGCATTAAGTGGATTTTTTATATTATCCTTTCCATCACAATTTTGCCTAGTCATCCCATTCTTACCCTATACCCTAAAACACCCCATTTTTAGATTAATGTTCGAAAATAATATCTATGTATGGTTCGGATTAAGACACCGATTCGATGTATACGTATTCATCAGCATCATACTCACCTTTATCGGTATACTATTCATACACTATAATAAATCAATACGAAAAAGATCCGAATATTCAGCTTGCAATGTTTGAAGGAAGTATGAGCGAATCCGAAGGAGCCTGCGACTGAGGTGTTGTCTACTCTACCTGAGGTCCAATCCCTGTCTTCTCCACTAGCCTCCTCACTTGAGGTACAACCAGTGTTCCACTCGCCGTGGTGGCCTTCTCTATTTACCTCCCCCTCAAGCTCCCGTAGATCGCTCTCGGGTAATACATCTTATAATAGACCTCTAATCATCACTTAATTAATTTAAATATATTTATTCTAATATATGTATAAGATTATTTACAACTGAAGTATAATATTATTAATAATTTTATGATGTATATATAATTAGTATTATTATAAGTATAATATAGTTACTATAATAACTTTACAACATGTTAGTAGTTATATAGTATATATATTATTATAATTATTTATATGAATACTTGTATACCTTCCTATAACCATATATCATCCTTCAATTATATTAATATATAAATATATATTGTATATATGTTACAATCATCATTAGACAATATTAATATGGGATATTAACCCCATAATAATGGGGTATATGTGGTTTATTTGAGTGTAGTTATGTAACCTCAAGTGGACTACCCGCAGCTGATCTCAGGGAAGCGAAGGGGGAAGTAAATAGAGAAGTTGTCTGTAGGAGAAAGGATTGTTGAAGACAGTGAATGGAAGAGTACTGGACTTTGGTATAAAAGCCAACCAGGAAAGGTGCCAATATATACTACCTTTAGGATAAGCATTATCACTAGTGTTATACCAATGTTTTCCACTTGGTCCGCAATCCTTACTCGCTATTTCTCCAATTATATCTAATATGGCTGAATAGGAAACCATTCCGCAGCATGTCCAGTATCCTGACCAACATTTGATAACTGTGGAGTATTCTTAAAAAGTTGATTAATGCCTTTATTATCATCTTCTAAATTAGCATCATTAATACCACCGTAATCGATAGAATTATCATCCGTACCATTAGGTTGTGTATCTGCAATATCGAAGGCTATATAAATAGAAGTAATAATCCTATTACAGCCACATATACTTTACTTATAACTGAAATAAACATAGCAGCCTTACCTAACCACTGTTTATACGGTTCTAGAGGATCAGACATTTTAAGATATCCTTGGTTCCATTTTTACTTTATTCCAAATTATCACCTTTAATGATTTACAATCATCGTATAATATTTAATAATTCTACTATAGAAGAATTGTTAGATATGATGGAGCCGGCAGGTTGATTAGAATTCCAACCACCAGCAGGCTTATTCTCCCTGTATCTGTTTCCAAGTTGTAATATTTGATAGGGAAGTTTGTGGAACAATCCATTCATAATATAAAATGATAATCCAGCTAGGAACATAGAAATCCTACATAGAGGTGTTTTATGTTTTGTATATTCAGTAGTTGTAGCAGTACAAGCTTTAGCTTCTTGTTTTGTAGCTGAACCTTCTTTTTGGTCTTTAGGTTGAGTAGGAGCAGCAGGAGGATCAGAAGTAGCTTCTTGTCCACATGAACTTCCTTCATGGACTTCAGATTTAGTAGGTTGAGTGGGACAGCAGGAGGAGATTTAGGTTCTTGTTTTACACCTGAACTTACTTTTTGGCCTATAGTTTCAGGAGTTTGAGAAGTATCAGCAGCAGGTTTTTGATCTCCACCTGAATTTTCTTCATTTTCATCATCTCCCAATTGTATTGATATAATAGTATAAAAGATTGAAAAATTATTTTTATGGTGAATTAGGTTATAATTCTTCAATGTTCGGTAATTTATTTTTATGACGTTCAAGTTCATTTCTAATTTCATTCTTCATTTTAAGCGAGTATTCTCTATTGATGTCATTGAAATTATCATCCTTTGTTTCGAGTATACATGATAAGAATGTCGCTATTCGTAATAATACTTGTTCATCTCTTGTGTGATTTAAGAGTTTAAAAATGTTTGTAAAGTTTGGTACAAAAACGAAATATTGTGCTATACGTAAATCTCTTGCAAGTAACGCCAATAACCTATAAATGAAGGATGATGTTATGATTGATACGAGGTCCAATCCACATCCTCTTCCACCTGAGGTCCAATCATTACCTTCACCTCTTCCACTAGGTGTGGTGCCTTCTCTATTTAGTTTCCCCTTCGCTTCCCTGAGATCAGCTGCGGGTAGTCCACTCGATGTCATGTACTCATCAACACCTTTTACACCAGGTACATAATGGGGTTTATTATCCCCATAACCCCCATTACCCCCATTTTTTCCACCTGATGTCCAATCCATTTCTTTACCAACATCATAATCTCTACTCTATTATAGTACAACCTCTCCTTAGTCTTGCAGACAGCCTCCTCTATTTACCTCCCCCTCCGCTTCCCTGAGATCAGCTACGGGTTCCACTCGAGGTCCAGTACTAGACTTCATTCCACTTGAGGTTACATCCAACACATCCTTAGAACCATCTTCCATCATTCCCATGATGGATGATCCATCACTACCTTCACCACGATCTCCGGGAGTGGCAATACTCTTTAGAGATAGGTAATTAAAAGAGGCTCCACGCCTAGTGGAAGAAGTGTTGGATTGGACTTCAGGTGGAGGAGAGTTGGGATTGGACCTCAGATGTAGATATATTTCAGTAGACAAAACATACCCTGTGCTGGCGATTAGTGCTCTATGATTATTATAATCGACTATGAATGTGAAGATGATATTGAAATCATTGATATTGATTTGTATTAATTGTAGATTATTGTTAGATTGATTAATAGATTTTAATATTTTTTGATGAATAAAATCATGTACTATATTAAAACCAGCTGTTAAATTACACCAACCTTCTAATGCAGCAATATTTAATAGAATATTATCAGAAAATAATAAATTACGGAATAGATCCCAACCATTTAATAAAAATATACGTTTTCTAACATCATCATTAATAGATGATAAATTAATTAAACTTAATGCAGCTTCATATTGATATAATTCATAATTTGATTGTAATAAATATAATAATGGTTTAATAGAATCTAAAATATCATTATAATTTAAATTTAATGGATTAGTAATTAAACATAAATATGCTATAGATTGATTAATATATAAAGAAGATTTATAATTTTCATTATTATTAATTAATATATTTATAAATATACGTAATACACCTAAATTTAATAATATATTACGATTATCTTTAATACTATTTAAATAATATAATATTTCTATTATATTTTTATATATTATATCATTTATATCATTATTTTTTTTAATATTTTTTTTATTAATATTTTACATATTATATTATCTGATAATATCATTAATTTCCTTCTTGATTTTATAGAATCTTCTTCATTACCCTCATAATATATACCATTCTCTATTTTCTCACCTATACATGGAAATTTCTCTCTTAATTTCTCCAATGATTCTAATTGATCCATATCAATATTATCATTACCGTCATATATAAATTTTAATCTATCCTTATTACCCTTTAATAAATTTAATACTATCTGCGTAAACATTAATATATACTTATTCGATATTACAACTGAAGTTACATCCTTATCCTTTCTACTATACCTTGTCTTCGTCCTGCCGTCAGCTTCCACCCGAGGTACATTCCTGCCGTCAGCTCTTCCTTTTAGTTCCCCCTCAAGCTCCCGTAGATCGCTCTCGGGTTCTCCACTCGAGGTTACATCCTTAACTCTACTTCCATCAATACCGATATCCTTGTTTTCAGGTGAATTATGGGGATATTTGTCGGGTAGATTGGTACCATGGGGTTTATTATCTTTGTGAGGTTTTTTATCCCCATTATTCCCCATAACCCCATGTTTTCCACTTGAGGTTACATCCTTAACTTCATCTCCAACCTCTCCTTCGTCTTGCAGACTGCCCCTTCTATTTATCTCCCCCTTCGCTTCCCCGAGATCAGCTACGGGTTTATCGCCACGATCTCTGGGAGTGGTTTTACTCTTTAGAGATAGGTAATTGGAAGAGGCCCCACGCCTAGTGGAAGAAGAGTTGGATTGTACCTCGAGTGGATTGGATTGGACCTCGGTGGAGTTCCAATATTTATCACTATCAATGATAGGTTTAATAATCAATATAAGGAATGAATAATCCATTAATTTATAATTATAATGTAGAGATAAAAATGTTATAGATTCTAATATAATTTCTAAAGGATAACAATTTTTTATATTGAATTTCAATGCATTTATAGAAAGTTTAAATATATCAAACTCATCAATCAATCTCAATTTTATCTCATCTGAATGTAATGTCAACTTTGATAAAATCAATAACTTATACTCCAATAATCGAATATCATCATAATTTCTTCTACTAACTGTTCCAACTCTCTCCGTCTTGCAGACAGCTTCTCCACTTGAGGTTACAATCCTGCCGTCAGCTCTTCTATTTACCTCACCCTTCACTTCCCTGAGATCAGCTACGGGTTCCACCTGAGGTCCAGTACTACTCTCCTTTCCACTCGCCGTGGTGGCCTCTCTATTTACCTCCCCTTCCAGCTCCCGTAGATCGCTTCCAGGAATTTTGCCACGATCTCCGGGAGTGGCATTACTCTTTAGAGATAGGTAATTAGAAGAGCTGACGGCAGGATAGACCTCGAGTGGAGAGGGCTCCACGCCGAGTGGAACAGACGAAGGTAGTGATTGGATCTCAGTTGGATTGGATTGGACCTCGAGTGGAATATCATTAATTTGATTGATATATTTGATAAAATTGACATCTTTTTTAATGGTTTCGATAAAATTTTCATCATCATTGATGATATCTTGTCTGAATTCGGCATAATCTAGTATAGAGATTATAATGAGGTTAGAGTATTGACGAATTTTCTTCATATCAGCATCTGCTGAGTAATAATTACAAAAAGAGTGTAATAGTGGTATAATTAATCCATTAGTTATTAAATACTCTTTAAATAATTTCTGATTTGATATATATAATACTCTCATGACATAATACCAAGGTAATTGGAAAATTATATTAAATTTATCATCATATATTAAAAATTTCCTTAAATGTAATGTTAAAATATTAATAAGACATTCATCATTTATATCATAAAGATTGAATTTAATTCTAAAAATTGCTATTAAACATGTATCAATTTGATTATAAATTGAAGAGTTATCCAATTCATATAATAAAGATAATTTTTCTATTAGTTTAGATAATAAAATAGAAAATTTCGTATTATCTTCTATAATAATATCATCTGAATTAGAGAAGAATAATAAAATACAATCTAAAATTTGTATAAGGATTTTATCATCATCTTTAGATAATATTATATATAGTGTTTCTAAACTTTGTATATTCTTTATAATAGAAGAACATTTTGATATATCTACCAGTATAGATTGAATGATGGTTGTACTACCTTCAGTAGATGGAGTGATGATACCCTCAGATTGAAGAGTATTGGTACTACCTTCAGATTGAGTGATGTCAGTACTACCTTCTTCAGTACCACCTTCAGTAGACTGAGTAACTTCAATACCACCTTCTTCGGTACTACCTTCAGTGGATTGAGATATTTCATATAATGATTTAACATAATCACAAGGGCATTTTATAGAGGATATAAATTGTTTATTAATTTCTATAGTATATTTAGATTTTCTTCTAGATAATATTAGATATATACAATGCCATGTATAATAAAGTGTATTATCTATACATGAATTTATAATTTTATTATATGCAATATCAATAAGTTTATATAAAATTTTATCTTTAATAATATTATTTAATGATATTAATTTAAATTTTTTTAAATTGTCATTAATATTATTACCATTTAAAATCTCATCAAGAATGACATTACAATCTATACATGTATTTATATCATTTTGTTTAACAAGTTTTTTAATAGAATTTAAAAGTATTATATGTGGTTGATGATCATTATTATTTGATATAATTTGTTGACATCTATTAATATATATTAATGATGTATTATAATCATTCTTAAGATAATAACAATAAGCTATATAATATGTAGCTTTATAATTATTATCATCAATTAATAATGTAGCTTCACATGATAATTGTGTTTCATTAATCTTACCAAGATTATAATAACAAAGTGCTATATTACATAATAATGTAGATAATAATTTCTTTATATCATCATATTTAATAAAATAAATTATAGATGAAATTAATTTTTTAATCTCATTAATATTTATATTTTTATCTGATATATTTAATATATCAATTATTATATTTATATAACCATCAAGAGCATTCTGGAAATTACCATTTTTATATAATTTATTAATATTATTTTTTTCATTTAATAATTTAGGATATTCTAATAATATATTATCATCATTTATATAACAAATACTATCAGATGTTATTGATGTCATTAATGTGTATATTAATATTTACTAAATATCTACATGATATTATAGGGTACATATTAGAAGATAATAAATGAAATGTCTTTTATTCATCCTCAATATTTTTACTCTCCAGTGTCTTCCACCTGAAATCTTATCCACTAATTTCATCATTACCTTCACCTCTTCCACTAGGCGTTCCACCTGAGGTCGTCCTGCCGTCAGCTTCTCCACTCGAGGTCCAATTCTACTCTTCATTCCACTCGCCGTGGAAGCTCTTCTATTTAGTTATCCCTTCGCTTCCCTGAGATCAGCTACGGGTATTCCACCTGAGGTCCAGTACTACCTCTATTATCGCCACGATCTCCGGGAGTGGCATTACCGTTTACGGGGAAGTAATTAGAAGAGCTGACGGCAGGATGATGATCAGGATTGGAGGCCACCACGGCGAGTGGAATGAAGAGTAGAATTGGACCTCGAGTGGAGAAGCTGACGGCAGGACGAAGAGAGTTTGTAGATGATGTATAGATGTATGAAATTAAAGTGTATTGAAGTGATGATTTCAAGTATGAAGTGTCTAATATTCTTCCTTCATCCTCATTTCATTCGGATTTTCCTTCTTCATTTCATTCGGGGAAAATTCCTCATTCATCGAAGGATTTTCCTCGTTATACTTGGAATTTTCTCCTCACTACGTTCGAAGAAAATTCCTTCGTTGGAACTTCGATCCTCACTATGTTCGGATCTTCGTCATCCCTTTTTAACGGCAGCTGTTGGTTTTAATGTTTTGAGATCATAGACTAGTAATTTCCGTACACGTATGGCTAATTGTACGATATGGCATATGGTACCTAGGCTCATATTATTAAGAAATGGTAGATTCATCTTTTGTAGACATCTAGACATACCATATATACTACCTGGGAAGTAAGTTTCATTAGGATCATTTGAATTTAATTTATCGAGTAATAATTTTTCAAATTCATTCCATAATTCTTGTGGATATATATCATTTAAATCATTTCGATCTACCCAATTATTAAACCATGTAGGTACATGTACTAAATAAATATAAGTTTCATTTAATGATCTATTTAATTCAATATTAAATATATTAGGTTTATATTTACATATATCTATTATATATTCTGATGGTATACATTGTGTATTAAATTCAATAAATCTTCCTCTAACATTAAAATATATTGGTGGTATTTGATCTTTATATAATGATATTAATGTCTCTTTTAAATAATCTACTGCATTATTAAATTGTATTTCATTTAATTTTATTAATTTATTATTATTTCTTTTCTTTATTTTATTTCTATAATTATTATATTTAGGTGTATTAAAATAATAATTTAAATTTGTAAAATCATACCCCATATTATTATCATTATTAAAATTTATTTTTTGATTATTATGGGGTTTATTATAATATTTTTTATTATTAAAATAATTTTTTTTTGGATATATAATATTATTATATGATTTAATATTAATATTTTCAAATTGTTTACATATATTATAATCATTATTAAAATCTGACCAATTTATAGATTTCATATAATTATCTAATGGATTTTTATATATAGATTTATTATTATCATCATTATAATAATAAGGAATTATATTATTATATTCTATATATATACCATTAGTAGACCATAATTTATTATCTGATCCCAATTTAGGATTAATATAATTTGAATAAATCTTATTATATGATTCATTCAAACTCATCCTGATCATTTAAATATTATATACAATTATAAATATTATACTACAATTCCTTCCTCTCTCTCTATATATATATCATTTATATATAATCAAACCTTGTTATATATATATATATATACTATAACAATTAACAACACACAAATACATCTACATTAATATATATATATATATAATTTATAATATTAATTTAATTTAATTTTAAATATATAAACTTATACTAGTGTCTATAATAAAATTTACAATTTATAACAAAACTACATTTTTATTACCCAAAATATAAACATAATAATTAATTGATTATTTCAATTAATACTCTATAAATTTATACATATTTTATCTTGCACTCTGCATTAAGTTGCTGATCGTTAATGGGGTTAGATGTGTATATAATCGTTAAAATTATCCCATTATCTATCACCATACATAATAATAATACCTATATCAACTTGATTAATTATATAATACACAAGTATTCTATATAACATAATGAAATTCATATAATTTATACTCGATTAACTATACAATTTTTATAACATTTTCATTCTGTCTATATCAAATTTCATCAAATTTATTATATATCATATATACTTCCCTACTTTATACTATAATATATTAATATATTTTGTCATACATACTATATCCAATACCAAACATCAACAATTTATTACAATTTATAAATACTTTAAATCTGTACCAATATATAACTTGTTAACCATTGTCATAACATCCTTTCATTAATAATATATTATACCCTTATATATAGGGCCGACCATATCAATGATATTACAATATGTCTAATGATAATTATAGAATGAAATTGATCATTATAATACTTTTACACATCTATCAAAGTATAATTCCAACTGAAGTCTAATCCACCTCCTTTTCCACTCGGCGTGGAGCCTTCTCTATTTACTTCCCCCTCCGCTTCCCTGAGATCAGCTGCGGGTTCTCCACTTGAGGTTATATCTACTACACCTTCTTCACCGCCACGATCTCCGGGAGTGGCTCTACTCTTTAGAGATAGGTAATTAGAAGAGCTGACGGCAGGACCAAGAGAGTTGGATTGGACCTCAGGTGGAAGAAGACTTGAGTTTTGGTTTCGGGTGGATATTATTTATATATTATAAGTTCTTCATTTGGATAATTGTAACTTAGGGGACCGAGGAAAATTCTTCAATATAATTGTCTACCCGGAAGAACGAATATCCACCTAGATACAATCACCATACCTTGTCTTGCAGACAGCTTTCCACCTGAGGTCGTCCTGCCGTCAGCTTCTCTATTTACTTCCCCCTTCGCTTCCCTGAGATCAGCTACGGGTTCCACTTGAGGTTATATCCAATACATCCTTAGCACCATCTTCCATCATTCCCATGATGGATGATCCATCACAACCTTCATCACTACCTTCTCACCGCCACGATCTCCGGGAGTGGCTATACTCTTTAGAGATAGGTAATTAGAAGAGGCCTCCACGGCGAGTGGAAGATAAGGCTGTAACCTCAGGTGGAACGGCGAGTGGAAGAAGAGTTGGATTGAACTTCATGTGTAATATTATTAGTGTTTGAATTGATATTATATCTGTTTATAAGATATTTGATGGTGTAAGAATTAGATTTGATTAATCCCATGATATTAGCTTTAGTATATCTTAATTGTCGAAGTAATAATAGCATTATATTTCTAAGATTAAGATTTTTATAATTGATGATATTAAGATTGATATGATTAGAATAATTAATAAAATTATTAATATGTAATGTAAAAATAGTATCAAGCCATAAAAGATGTGTATATAAATGTATAGTACCATAATTAGAATCAATATTTAATATATTTCTAATAAAATTTAATAATATACATATAAAATCTATATCAATAATATAAATAATATTATTAATATAATGTATAGGTATATTTTCATATATATTTAATAATATATTAAAATCATTTAATGCTATAGATAATATAAATGATTTTAAATATTGTTTATTATTTAATAATAATAATATATTTTTACGATTAACATTTTTTGTTAATAATTGTATTTGAAATTTATTAATAGATTTTATAATTTCATTTTTATATATTGGTGTTTTTATATATAATTCTAATGTATATATATATATACCATGTGATGTAGCTATACCAAAATAATAATTATCTAATGAACATGATATACACCAAATATTAAATCTATCTAATTTATTTTTTAATTCTATTATTTGTTGTCCTGGTAATTTATTATATAATTGTATCCTTTTTATATTATTTAATTCTTCTATATCATCATCTGATATATCATATTCTTCTATTGTATAACCATAATTTGTAATATATTTTGAATTTAATTCACGTCTTATACCACTATATGATCTATTATTTGTTAATATATATATATGTACTAATATATATGATTCAGTACTATATATACATACATGTGGTGAATTACGTGAACCACATATTAAATATAATCCACTAAATGTATATACTATCGTATTAAAATGCTGATTCTTATCTATATTCGATTGTATATCACCATCTATTATCCTTGAATGAATAGATGAATACTTCTCACTATAATGTCTACCACTCTGTATATCCCTTATACCATCTATAGTACCAATTTGCTATATTATATATATAAATATCAAATATATCACCCTCCACTCGAGGTCCATCCGACGACCGTTCCACCCGAGGTCCAATCCAACTCTCTTCGTCCTGCCGTCAGCTCTCCACCTGAGGTCGTCTTGCAGACAGCTCTTCTATTTACTTCCCCCTCAAACTCCCGTAGATCGTTCTCGGGTATAAATTCTAATCTCGGCGAGTTATGACTAAAGTGACGATATTCACTCAAGTAAGGATAACTCAATGAATATAAATTGGAATGAAGTGAGGTTTAGTAAATCCAATAGCATCATCAAATTCCTTTTGAATGAAGTATTGAAATTAGAAATTCATTCAATATTCATTGAGATATCTTCATGAGTTTCCCCAGAAATTCAGAATTTCCTCCAAATTTTGGAGGTAAAATGAAGTTGTGGAATGAAGTATAGTCATTGGACCTCAAGTGGAGACCTCAAGTAGAATACCCGTAGCTGATCTCAGGGAAGCGAAGGGGGAACTAAATAGAGAAGGCCACCACGGCGAGTGGAATGATGTGTCGGATTGTAACCTCAGGTGGAAGTGGAATACCTGGAAGCGATCTACGGGAGCTGGAAGGGGAGATAAATAGAGAAGGCCTCCACGGCGAGTGGCAACGGCAGGAATGTAACCTCAGGTAGAGCAGCGAGTGGAATGGAGAGTTGTATTGGACTTCAGGTGTAGAATCTTCAATTAAACAAACCGTGCAATTATTAAGATCCCAGAAGATTATATATCCTGAGAGTATGGCGGCGGCAAGTATGGAGTTACCGCGTGGATCGAATGCGATGGCTACTACACTTGAGGTATTTAGTAATGGTTCATTAACACCGCCTTTATCTCTTCTACCATAGATATTCCAGACCTATATTTTTTTAGTGGGTAAAATTTTCATTTATATAAACTTACATTAATATATTTATCCCATGAGGAGGATACTAAAATATTTAAATTCGGATGGAATGCAACACCGGAAATAGGTGATGTATGTCCACGTAATTCATCTAATAATTTACCAGTTTGTAGATCCCACACATATATAGAATTATTTTCACCTCTAGATCCTGCTGCTATAATACTACCGGATAAATCACATGCTATAGTAACAAATTGTACACCTGATATTGTAAATGTTCTAAAATTACGATATCTTAATAAATCAAATGCTCTTACAGTACCATCTAATGATGCTGTAATAATAGCATTAGCCTATATGAATGTAAGATGTATGAATGTATCATCAATACCTGAGATGTAAATACTATATCTTCTACAGATGCAATATGATCTTCAAATGTAATAAAACATAATCCTGTATTACTATCCCATAATTTTATTTTACCATCAAATCCACCAGTAGCAATAATATATCTACTACCAAAGCCTAATTTATTACCACTATAATTTTGATCTATATCCATATTCAATTCTTTATTAACATTACTACCAATATTTATAGTAGAAGAGCCACTAGTTGAAAATGCTATAGAACGTACACCATTACAATGACCTAATTGTTTCATAACATAAGTTTCACTTTTCCATTCCCATACAATCAACTATAAGTAAATTATACAAGAGAAATATTAAACATACAGAACCAGTCTCTGAACAAGCTAATGCTAACCAATCCCCATCATTTGTTATATCTATTGAATCTATAATAGGCATATCATTACCCATTCTTAATGTATATAATGATTCCAATTCAGGGACTCTATATAGACCAAATGTACCACCAGTAAATCCAACAACAAAGAGATTAGTATTTTTATTATAGGATACACATGCAACCTAAAGAATAAATTTATTTTTATCTTGAATTTTTATATACTAACGACAGTATTCTTCGGCTGATTACAATATCCCTGCTTCTCCTTATACCAAGTTACACAAGAATACTTCTCTTCAGGTATACCCTCGACTATATTATAAATTATTTCTACACCTCATTATAATTACCATATTCTTTAATAGTATTATGCCTGGAACCAATAGATTTACCCGATGTCTTGGTAGTACCTATTAATAATGAGATTCAAATTACTACTACTCTAATACCATCGTCAGTAGTGGAATACTTCCAAATTATAATAACACCCTCTTTAGAAATACTGAAGATCCTCTCCATATCTCTTGTAAAAAATGCAGCCTTTACAGGCCTACGATGTTCAACAAAAGCAATAGGAGTAAATCCAGATACATTATTAACACTCCATAATCGTACAGTTAAATCTTTAGATGAAGTACATAGAAATTTAGAATCTGTAGACCAATCAATACTATTTATACGATCAGTATGACCAGTATACTCTCTATGTAATACCATCTTCCAATACAAGTCCTCTTGAGGTTGATTCCAAATCTATATCATATTATAAATTAAATACTAAACAAACAAGTAATTTACTCCCTACACTTATTGCGAAATATTTAGCGTCTGGACTAAATGATGCTGCAACAATAACACGTTTGTTTTCACTAATATATAATTTAAATCAAATATAATAAACTCACTTTAAATTGGAATAAGCTTTATTAATTGATGTTACGATAGTACTAAATGATTTAAATTGAAGACGATGAAGTATCTTATCATTCAACATGTTTAAAATATACCCATAACCTAAATCAGTATTATAAATCCAATAAATATTCATTACCATGATCATCAATCAATATAGACAAAGGTTTAGTAGGATGACATGATATTAATACCAAATTAGAACGTGTTTCTGATGAGAATACCGCACTTTTACCAGCCTTTAAATCATAAATACTCATCCTATTACCTATAGGGGATAGTATACACCCATCTATAAGATAAACATTAAAAAAATTGTCAATTGCATCACCTACCATCAGGACTAAAACAAATTTTTCCTCCCGAATAGGGAGCTCCACAAATATTAGCCAATGAATACATTTAATTTATTTAGTATAAAAACAATTATAGTACTAGAACAAATTTTATGCGATAGACATTTTATAAAAACTGATCGTTAAATCATGTGATGGTAAGAATCATTTTACCAAAATGTAGTTTTATGTTATCTCAGATTCTAAACTTTATACCAGCAACTCATAATAACAAATGATGAAATTAAGATTAAAGACTTATTTCAAATAATATTTACATATAATATTAAAATTTATAAATACATATCATTATTATATTCAAATTAGTGCCCCTGGCACTGGCCACCTTAGCATAGTGGTAGTGCATCGGTCTTGTAAACCGAAGGTCGGGGGTTCGATCCCCCCAGGTGGCTTTTAATCAATGCGTTGTATCACCTTCACCTAGATTATGATGGACCTTTTAAGAATGTACTCACACTATTAAACAATCATGTCTTGTCTATTAATATATTTGTAAATTATATATCCATATATACAACATACATTATAATTGTACAATTTCTAATTGAATAAATTTCAATTGGTTATTTAATACACATTTAAAGGATGAATTGTATTTAGTTTTAACTATACAAATGTGTTCATATTTGGTTTCATATTTCACTTTTTTATCGCAATTGCTCCTTATTAATTTTATTTGCTCTGCAGTACACATATCTTCTAAATTTCCAAAATTCAAGAGAATACCTATAGATACTTCTATTAAATGTATCATATTACCCTCTACATTTTTATATGAAGAGAATCCTATCCATTCATTGCCTACTAATGAGGACATTATGTTATCATCTGTAAATAATTATCATCCTACAGGTGATTTGGTTCTAATAGATCATTTAAAAAATGGTTAGATTGATGGTATATATCACTTATGTTATTATAGGTGTTGTTTCTGATGAGCAAATAAATGAACAATTATCAGAACTTCAAGAGCATGGTTTATTACCTGAAGCTCCAGTACCGGTTTGTTTATTTATATATCTCATTCGATTATAATTATTATTTCAGCCAGCTGAGGTTAATGAATCTCTAAACTCATATAATAACGATGTTAAAGAGACATCTTATATATTTAATGACATTAATAATTTAGAACATCATGAAGACTCTGATAAACATGGTGAGATTTTAATTTTAAATATAATATTCATATCATTAGATGAAGATAATTTCAATGATAAATTAGGGGTGTTGGATGCATTGTCCAAGATGGATGTGTTGAAGATATGAATGTGTCGAGGAGAACGTGTCGAATTCGAGTAAAAAATCTTTAGATATATAATAGACACTATATAATTTTATATCATTTCTTATATAAATAAATTTGTAAATAATGTATACTAGTTGATTTTATTGGATATTATTATAATCTTATAGTAATTGAGTGACAATCCTAAATGGATTCATCCTTAAAGAGATCATTTGATGTATATTTATTTACAACTAAAATTCAATATTATATTTAGGAAACAATACGTAAATCTCAACGTAAGAGGGTGAAACCTCGTAGATTTTCTAATTCAGATTTCAATTTTGAGTTGGATACAATTTATGCAAATGATATCGCATTAGATCAAGAGATTATAGCTTGGAATTCATTTTATGCTGATGAAAAGATATCTGATCAACCATTTTCTGGTATCGGAATAAAAGATACAATGAATATGATCTATTCATCATTAAAGACTATAAGATCAAGTAGTAGTAGTAGTAATAGATTAATTAATGGTAATGATGTAATATTAGAAATTGGTCATGGAAAACATCCACTTTTATGGGATTTAAAAATGAAATTTACTAAATTTAAATATTATTTTGGTATTGAATTTAGTAATACTGCTATACATGAAGCTATTAAACTTAGATTAAAAAATGGTTTATTACAGAGTGAAGTAGAACTAGATGATAACGTGGAATTTTTAGCAGCAAGATCGATCAATTATTTTAATGATGATAATACAGCTAATGTAGATGTTATATTACCAGTTGGTTTAAAGTCATCTAAATTAAAGGCAGGTATAGTATCTATAATTCTAGGGAAATCATTTTTAGATTATATAACATGCAGGTATATTATTTAATATTATAGGGTTAATTTATATCAATAGGTTATCACAATCTGTTAATATTCTTAATTGGGAAGAAGAACCACGAATTTCAAATTCTATTGTTGATATGTTCAACTGCCTCTCTATAGCATTGAGAGATTCATCCGTCATTGGAGGAGGTGTTCCGAGCGAAGCGAGGACGGAAGTGACGAACGTAGTGAGGAAGGTTGTTCCGAATGGAATGAGGATGGAAGTTCCGAGTGGAATGAGGAACTTGGAAGGAGGATCTGAACAGAGTGAGGATGGAGGACCCTCTGAACGTAGTGAAGAAGGAGGAAATTTCTTCGAGGAACGAGGAAAATTCTCTGAACAAAATGAAGATGTCAAACCTCCATCCACTGAAGATGGAGACATCAAAGCCTCATCCACTCAATCCATCAAACTTCCATCAACTAAATTCATCAAACCATCATCAACTCAATTCATCAAACCTCCACCAGTTATTATTCTCGTAGAACCAGAGTATGTATTAATTAAAATTTTAATTTTCACATCTAGTGACTTTGTAAAATTCAGAGATCACATCTGTACAATAGCTAAAGTAATATATAATACAACCTTTGTTAAAATATCTCCTGCTAGATTTCTTAGATTAGTAAATGTTAAAAGGAATAAAAATATAGGTGCAATATGTTACACATTTCAAAAATTCAATTACACATATAATAATTATATCGAACTTAGACAAGATTTATGTAATGTAACTAAAGGACTATATCAATTACAAGCACATCAAGATAGTGATTGGTTATTACCATATAGTGTACCACCTAAATGGAAGAGTGATGAGATTAAAGATTTTGATAATGTCTCTATAGTTTAAAATTTAATTCCCCATTATAAGATTCTTAATAATATTTATATTTATATTAATTTAAATTATAATGTGAATATTTATAATGGAATTTTAATAACTTTTAAAGTTATTAACATGTACAACAATGTCTTTGTTATAATTTATACATTATTTTTATCGACTTTAAATTATATTAATCTTAATTTAATTAATGGATTTATTTATTATAATAATACTACAAGATTTAAATTATATAGATTCCGTAAATTCAATGTCCCTGATCATCTTCTAGACCCTGATTTCACTACTACACCCTTTAACTTTAAATCACCTAAATATCCACCGTAAGTCAATATCATTTTAATCGTGATATAATACAGTTATCCATATTATGACACGCCGAAAAATTTATTTTTTGATATATCCTCTCTTGGAAAGTCTAAACATGATAGTGATGGTAGACCATCAACTGAATCATCTATACAAGATGAATTTATGAAGAATGCTGAAGTTAAAAGGTAATTTAACTCTGATATCATAGTATATCATTTAGAAATGGAGGTAAAGTTCAAAGAATCGATAAGAATCCAATTTATGGTACGTTAGACAACTGTAGCATTGTTCAAGGTTTAGAATTAAACGAGTGTTTCTCAACAAATTACGAGGATTACATACATTCTTATGATACAAATTTACATGCTGATGTCATTAAGGTCTGGTTTTTATTATGTTAATGCTCATTATTTAGACAGATTTGGCGGAATATGATACATTAAGACCAGGTTTAGGGCCTTGGCCCACATTTGATGAGTTGAAGGAAAAAAATATTGACTTGGATACATCAATAACGTTATTTGTTGATCCCAATGATATGTTAGAGAGACATTTACAACATAAACCATTGAATCGCATAGATATTAAGGTTTGATGAAGGATATTAATTAATCTACCCTCTATTAGACCATTGCAGAGGCTAGGACGGAACAAGCTAGATGGTTAGATAGATCAAGGACTCAAGGTAAGCATTCCATTTATAATGTAAAATAAATGTTATAGAGTGGTCTTTAACGTATGATGAATTTGTAAATTTACCTTTGGATATGAGAGAAGCTTATTATGCAAATAGATATCCAATCAGGTAATGACTTGAAGGTACTTATTTAAACTTCTATAGTGATGAAGATGAACGTTTTTTAATGATATTAAATTATAGGAGATCACTAGGTAAAGCTCCTGGGGTTAGTATTGATGAATTATTTTATATGTTATAGAATTTAAAAAATCCACTAGAATTCCGAAATATGGAATCTAGTTATACTTATACATCAAAGGATAGTCCAGTATTAGGAGATTTAAAGAATGTTAGTATTATAAATTGAACCTCAAATATAATTTATAGTGGGATGATCCATTAGAATGTCCATGGAGATTAAGAGCAAATGAAGTCATCAGGTATTTTTTGACATCATCATTAATTAATCATTAGAGATTGTGTTTCATATGGATGGCCTCTTAAAAAATTACGTTTCCATACCGGCATGGATGTTTATGATATCACATGGCTACCAGGCGTTATAAAAATACTAGTTGAACGTACACGTGATGAAGGTGATGAAATTGATAAGGTTGAATTGAATCTTATGCTATTAAAATTAGGTTTGATAATAATTTTTTTATAAAAATGTTTTTTTTATTTAGAAAAAAGATTACAACAACTCGATAAAGAAGAATGTACAGATATTTATAATAATTATTCCATCATATTAGCTACAAAACCAACCAATAGCACCATTTTATATTGTAGACGTGATTGGAATGAAAATATTGGGAAACATGTAACCATTACATTTAATAATGAAAGACGTTCACAGATTAATGGGATATTACTAGGATCAGATAATCCCTTTGGATTACATTTAAATATCAAAGGTATCAAGAAGACAATACCACTCTTTTTCATCCATGAGGTATGATATTTATATCCATTTATAGATGAATGAATATACAGATTGAATTGACACAAAATGAGAGAATGTGATGTTACCACTTGGATTATTACAATTAAGTATAAGGATTTGAATATGATACAAATGTTATTCAGTTATGATGTATGCGATTTATATTCATATATTCACCTGAGGTTACAATCCTGCCGTCAGCCCTTCTGTTTACTTCCCCCTCGGATTCCCGTAGATCACTTTCGGGTTCCACCTT
>JAIQCW010000074.1:0-32696 GCA_020283715.1 Cytauxzoon felis
AGTTCCACCTAAGGTCGTCTTGCAGATAGCTTCCTTTATTTATCTCCCCCTTCGCTTCCCTGAGATCGGCTACGGGTAGTCCACTTGAGGTCTCCACTTGAGGTCCAATAACTAAACTTCTGCCACGATCTCTGGGAGTGGCTTTACTCTTTAGAGATAGGTAATTGGAAGAAGCCTCCACGGCGAGTGGAACAGTAGTTGTAACCTCAAGTGGAGAGCTGTCTGCAGGACTAACCTCGGATGGAGTGGAATCAGTGGTTGGACATCGAGTGGAGGTAACCTCGTGTGGAGGTGAATATATGTTAGGTGTTTTACGTTTATTATTTTGTTTACTTTTGCTAAATTTTTGTTTATATTTATCTACAACGAATCCGTGTGTGATGATATTTTCTACGGGTGTATTATTATTAGTATTAAGTAATGTATGAAGTATAATGATAGATTGATACCATCCTCGATGTTGATCTTGTCCTTCAATAGCATAAGTAGCTTTAATTGGTCGATTAATAATGAAATCGAGATTAGGTATAGTTTTATATTTATTATTATTTTGAATTGCAATTTTTATCAACCTATTAAATACATTATATAAACTATAATTTGTATATAACCATGATAAACCAGACTCAAACCATATGTCAAATATATCAGATGTACCTCCACCACCAGAGGTTACATCTCCACCTGAGGTCATTCCACTCGCCGTTCCACCTGAGGTCGTCCTGCAGACAGCTCCTTTATTTATTTCCCCCTCCGCTTCCCTGAGATCAGCTACGGGTTGTACACCTGAGGTTACATCCAACACATCCTTAGCACCATCTTCCATCATTCCCATGATGGATGATCCATCACTACCTTCACCACGATCTCCGGGAGTGGCTATACTCTTTAGAGATAGGTAATTGGAAGAAGCCTCCACGGCGAGTGGAACATAGGTTGGACTGTTGTTAGAGGTAACCTCAGGTGGAGTGGATTGGACATCGTTTGGAATATTGATTCCCCAATATCTTTGTCTACTGATGCACCAGTTATATTTTCTATTGAGTATGGTATTATAGATATAATTTTTTGATGATTGTGGGTACATATTGATATGATTGAGTGTATCGATGAATTTATCTTTATTTGAGATGTTCAAGCACCATTGTTTTGTTAATCTAACATGTGTTGGGTTATAGAATCTCCAATCACAATTTATTGGTATTGATTGTTGTTGATATTTAATTAAATTCTCATTTAATATAATTTTCAATAGATTGGGATTAATTATGGAAATATGTTTACCATCGACTAATGGATGTATACCAGAATAATAATATTCATTTTTATCTATTAAATTGGTAAAGGTTATGTTTTTATTATTAATCAAATAAAAATGATTTATATTATGCGCTGGATATAAATGTATAATACCCGTAGATGGAGGAAGTTCCGATGAACGAAGTGAGGGAGGAAGTGACGAACGAAGTGAGGAAGGAGGATCCGATGAAGGAGGAATTTTCGACGTGGGTAGAATTTTCTTCGAGGAAGAAAAATTCTCCGATTCAAGTGGGGAACGGGGAAAATTCTTCAAGGAAGGAAAATTCTTCGATGAAGAAAAATTAGCAGCAGAAGTGTCGGTGACATCAATAACTTCGTTGCCTTCGCTAGCATCGATGATATTATAGATATTATTATATATGGGATCATAATATTTTAATCCTATTAAATCACTTCCATTAACATCAGCAATTTTATCATCATCATTAAATAATTTTATATTATTATTATTAGATATAATATAACCTATATTATTAATATTATATATAGAATATATAATATTCTTATCAATACCTAATCCTTTATTACCAAATATAGTCCAACCCATATCTGTCCATATAATAATTTTATATTTCTTAATATTATATCTATTAAATATATCATTATCAATTATTAAATCAAATGAAATATAATATGTCATTATATTTTTAGATTTTATTATAATCTCTGAATCTGATAATACAGATTTTGATAATGTACTATAATGTTGTGGTAATATATCCCTATATATCAAATTCCTATCCTTTAACTTCATAAATGTATCAATAATCATCTTCTCATAATCTTTATGATATGTAGCGTAATAGTCATTCCATAACGCCCATATACCGAATTTCTTAAACATCGACATCTGATCATTAATACAACCACTAACATACTCACTACATCTCGATCTTATCCTGTTAATCCTATCTAAATCTGAAGACCCATCCAACTCTTCTCCACTACCACCCGAGGTCTTTCCACTAGGCGTGGAGCCTCCTCTATTTACCTCACCCTCAAACTCCCGTAGATCGTTCTCGGGTTTTCCACCTGAGGTTTCCACTTGAGGTCCAGTACTGTTCCTCGTCTCATGTTCTTCCGGATTGACATTATTTAATACAGTTGATGAATTATGGGTAATATCATGAGGTAATTCTACATTATAGTGTTTTTTATCCCTACATTCCCCCACATTACTATCTTCATTACCTGAAATATTCCACTCAAAGTCCAATTCAGCTCTCTCCAATCCACCTGAGGTCGTCCTGCCGTCAGCTCCTCTATTTACCTCCCCCTTCGCTTCCCTGAGATCAGCTACGGGTAGTCCACTTGAGGTTACATCCAACACATCCTTAGTACCATCTTCCATCATTCCCATGATGGATGATCCATCACTACCTTCCTCACTGCCACGATCTCCGGGAGTGGCTTTACCCTTTAGGGATATGTAATTGGAAGAGCTGTCTGCAGGACCAACGGTGGAGGCGAGTGGAACGGTTGTTGTAACCTCAGGTGAAGAGCCCTCTGCAAGAGGATCAGACGTGGATTGGACCTCAGTTGGAGAGTTCACATCACTTCGTTCATTATCGACTCCTCCTCCATCGTCGTGTCCTTCTTCATTCATAATTTTAATTTCAATTGGTATTCCATGGCAATCCCAGCCTGGTATCATGATAGGTATATTATTATTAAGTAATAAAAATCGTAAAATTATATCTTTAATAGTCTTATTAAGAAAATGACCATAATGTAATCTACCATTAGCATATGGAGGTCCATCAAGTATAATCTTCACATTATTAAATAATTCTTCAATATTATTAGACTTATCCAAACCTAATTTAATCCTCTCTATACATATCTTCTCATAAATATTATTATCATTCCAATATTTTTGTATCCTAAATTGCCTTTCTAAACCAGCCTTTATAATATTCATCGTTTTAGGCCATATTCTTTTAGGTAAGTTGATGAAGTACAAGTCAGCAGATGATTTAATGGTGTCTGATGTATTGAAGTCCTCAATACCCCTTGGTATATGAGATTGAGAGTCTTCAATACTATTCGATACATGAGAGTTTTCAATACCATCCGATGCGTGAGGGTCTTCAAGATCACTCGACACATGAGATACTTCAATACCCTTCGATACATCCGACACAGTAGAATCCTCAACAACATCCGATTCATTTACATCATTTAAATACAATTCATGACATCTAAATCGTTTCTTATCATCAATAATATGGTATGGGTTCATAAATAAAGATCCATTCGATGTCTTTAACACCGATATCCAACCATATACACTCCATATGTCCAAGACCGCGAAAATTTTTATTAAAATTATAAATCCTAATATAAACATAACATTTTAATATAAATTAAAATAATATTTAATCATATATAGTGACAATAAAAACATTAAACAAATTACACACTATTTATAACATTTATTTATTATAATCTATAAGATAACTTCGTATCCTCTCCAATTGCTTAATTTGATTCGATAATTTCATAGCCTATTAATTAATATTATTATACATTATATTATACTTACCTTCAAACCAAAAAAACTTGTCCATGAATTTATATCCATCTGCGATAGTTCTGAAAAGTTAACCTTTTTAAAATAATCTAATGGATCATCTGTATTATTTTTTTCATTTAAACGCTTATTATTCATTAGAATTGATGTAGATTCCTTTTTATTTCTATCATTTTTACCACCATCTGATGATAATTTTAATGGAATTGGACTCGCATTATTACTCCTTTTCAAATTACGCATATTTATAGGTGTTGTATTCGTAGATTTGTCCTGATCTTTATCATTATTTATACCAAGCCATGATGATTTCCAATACTGAGGATCCGTCTCGTTTGTTTCTATAGAATTGTGTACATTATAATTGACTGTTTTGTCATCTGTTGGTGTCTCATCATTTATATTCTTAAACATGTCTATATTATCGAGACTCCTAGAAAATACCTCCAAATTCGGTTCCTCAAATTCTATAGGCCTCTCATTAATCGCCTCACGCTGCTCATGAAGCGTTGATATAATCGATTTCAATAAAGGATCCAATAAAAATTTATTATAACCATCGTCATTAAGCTTCCAAATAGCACATAAAAGACCCTGACGTTCAGAACAAAATTTTTTAATCTGCTTCTCTACATGTAATAACCTATTACATATCGTTTTAAGATAACTCGGGATCTCTTTAACATTTTTAGGAGGTGTAACCCATATAGGTAATGTATCTAATCTAGTATTATTACTAGTACCATGTCTACGTTTACCATCAGATTTCGTCGCCTTAAGGTCTTTCTTTGTACCTTTAGAATTAGAGGTCTCCCTTAGGAATCTAAATGGCGATTCAGTAGTTATTCCGTTACTTTTTTTCGGTGTGTAACTGTTACAGTCATAAAGATTAGCTGAGAACGCCAAATCATTGAGTAACGATGAACACTTATCATCTTTTGTAGGAGAAACTGAATTTAATTCATCACTCATACGTTGAAGACAATTCGAATCATGAAATGAAGAGCATATATGTGTTGGTAATTTTTTTCTACATGGCCTCCATCATCTATAACCTCTACACAACAAACACCCATAGGAACATGACATTTAAGAGAGGTATGACAATGTCTTTTTACATTATTAATTTTAATTTATCTAATAATTTTTCATATATTTAAATCATGATTTTATTAATGGAAAATTTTAGAGGCAATGCCTTTTAATATCTATCATCCCAAGTTCCTCCCTTTAATCCATCTACAATATCGCAGTTTTGGAGTCTCTGGTAGCTATGGTTCTAGTATTTATGGTGTACAGAATAGAGTAACTAATGCACGATTAATTAAATTACCAGAAGTTAACAGTGGTGAACGTATACATCTCAATCCGAGATTACACATTTCAAAATGGCCTGGAAATATAAGGGCGCTAGGCGCCAAATATTTTTTTAGGTATTTTTCTAATCAAATTTCAGTATAAATCTTATAGAAATGATCAAAAGACTAATACTGGATATTATCATATGCTTATAAAATCATCATCTGATGTTAAAAAAGATATTTGTCTATTGTCTAATGTATTTAAGGAACCAATAAATACACGTAAAATCTCTTCATGTCTATATGAACAAACTAGAGGGTTTGTAGGTCAAGTACTATTACATGGAAGAGGTGTTAAAGCTTATTTTGAACCTGAATGGCCAAATTTAATGTTTAGATTAGGTGTAGGATCAAAATGTATTGATGCTACAAGAATATGTACAATGTATTCAGGACATGTAAAAGTTAATGTCGATAGAACAGGTACAGAAAATTAATATTTTTTAATCATACGTTAATAGGATTAATAATATCAGTTCATGGATATAATAAAATGATGGTAGGGAATACAGTTTATAGAATCTTTAGACTCGTTGAAGCCAATCCATACACCATGAAAGGCGGTCATATCGCAAACTATCCAATAATACAAAAAGTTACAAAAAAGAAGTAATAACTTTATAATATAATTACAACACTTATTAAAAATTTAATTTATATACTGATATTGTCCACATGAAGTTACTTCCACCTGAGGTCGTCTTGCAGACAGCTTCTTTATTTACTTCCCCCTCCGCTTCCCTGAGATCAGCTGCGGGTCCACTCGAGGTCCAATCATTACGTCCACCTCTTCCACTCGCCGTGGTGGCCTCCTTATTTACCTCACCTCGACTCCCATAGATCGTCTCGGATAATTCGCCACGATCTCCGGGAGTGGCATTGCCGTTTACGGGGAGTGAATTGGAAGAGCTGTCTGCAAGACGAAGAGAGTTGGATTGGACCTCAAGTGGAGAGTTGGATTGGACTGCGGGTGTATATATGATATTTTACGATTGATTCATTGCGGTGCGTATTCTATTGAGTTCTTCTTGTTGTTTATCTAGATCTTTTTTCTTATTGACTCTGGTTGGATTATAGTACAGTACAACAAGGTACCTATGATGTTAGTGAGAACAAGTACTGAAAAACAAACCTCCCAGCTACATTGAAGCCAGAAAGATGATCGAGTGCATTTTTAGCGTCATAAATGTCATCATAAACAACAAATGCTGTGCCACGTGTAGTTGGCCCTACTCCTCTAATTGATATGAAAGATTTGTATAAAACATCAACTTACTTTCTAATTTGACGTACAGATCCATACTTTCCAAAAATATCATACAGTTCATCTGATGTTATTTTATATGGGAGGTTCCTAAAAATCATTAAAATTATACTCATCAACTCACCTTAAATAAAGAATCCTACTGACTTCAGGTGGTAAACGTATACTCCTCCTTGAAGTCGCACCAATAATCATTGCATAAAATTAAATTTACATTAAAAATATATAATGATTCAAATAACAATAATCTAAATCACACCATATTAAATATTCTATTGTATTAAAACGATATTTGAGGCTACGGGTAGGCCTCCGTGGCGCAATTGGATAGCGCGTTGGACTTCTAATCCGAAGGTTGCGGGTTCGAATCCCGCCGGTGGTAAATCTATTGTGGAGGCGCTATTCATAAAGTTTATACAGTTTTGGCATTTATATAGTAAGTGTAATGGTATATGGAAGCGTATAATAGGATAGCTGGCGAACTTGGGTAGTTATTAGGCTATACTGACTCCCATACTCAGACTAAAATATATATTTTCATAATTCATAATATATATTATATGGTCGATATCTTCATTTGTATATAACTATTTTCTATTCAATCCATTCGTTTACTGGGTAAATCAATGTCTGACCCACTGATCATTAAATCGTGCTCGACATTCTATCTGACGTTTGGATAATTATTTTAAATAAAGTTGTATAAATATGTAAAAATTATATTCTATAGTATTATTTAATTTCATTTTCAAGTCAATAATCTCATTATATATTGTCATTTCGTTATAAATTTGGTCCAAGTTTGATGAGTAGTTATTTATTAGTTACCCTCTAAAAATATTTGATAAATCATGTCAGATGAACTGTTTTTTAGGTTATTATTCGTAATCTTGCAGTGTTTAACGTCAGTAAATCATTCAATAGTTACTAATCTACACCATCGATAAGAAAATGGTTCTGTTATCCTTTGTTAGAAGTATATTATTACTTATTATACTTAATATCGCAAATAATTTAAAAGTGGTTTGTATTCACGATGTTCATGAAGCTCATAAGGTTTGTTTACATAATTTTTAAATTTAAAATTTTTATAGTTGTCTATTCTGGAGGTGGGCAAGGCTAAATTTGAGTTGAGTGTCTTATCTAACTTGGAAATAAAAGAATATGGAACTTTTGATTTCGCTTCTCCACTTAATGGAAGATCTATTAGGATGTGTGGAGTATTAGTTCCGAGAGACATTGAAATTTATTTTAGGATTCTTTCATCACCTGTATTTCATCAAAGGCCGTATAATTTATCACTACCGGCTGATAGTACTTTATTACAGCAATTAGGTTTATCGAGTGATGTTGTATTTTTATCTGAAAATGATCCAGTGTATAAAGTTATAGTTTGTATATTAAGGAATGAAATTTCAGTTTTACGTTACATTAAAGATCATCATAAATCTAAACAGACGTGGCCTACATATTTAGATAACAAGGCTGCATATGCGAATTTATGGCATAATGCCCGAAATTTGTTTAAGGTTAAGCTTCCATTATATTCATTTATTGATGATTCTAATTATGTTTATTATATTACTAATGATGGTAAATATTTAAAATATAAATATAAATTGAAATTTGATTACAATAAGTACCAAAATTTGGCTTTACTTTTAGGTTATTGGAATACTGATGTGATTAAATTGAGGAGATATTATATTAATAATTTGGAATCATTATTGAATGATGTAGATAGATCTAATTATCCTATGGATTTTTTTGAGATATTGGATGGAGATGTTGATATAATTAAAGGTATAGAATGGACTGGTGGTTTATCATGGGATGAGGCTATGTTAATAGAATCTAGGCGTATTGCAAAGATTAGTATAAGATTATTATATCATGTATTACATAAGATGTTGAATTCTCATGGTATAAATGGTTATAAAATACAGCAAACAAAGAATAAATTGTATCATATACGATTATGTTCTGATGTACTTTTACAAATACGTACTTTATTGAATCATTATACTTTAAATATAAAAATGTATAAGAATGTAAAGGAGACTCCTGTAATTAATGAGGATGTTGAGGAGTTATTATTTGAATCAGTTCCAAAGTATAGTATGTATTGGAATGTTAAGAATGATTCATTATATAATAGGAATTCTTTACATGATATGACAATTGAACAACTGACTGCTAGTGTATTGGACAATTTAAAATTTGAACCTAATAGTTTTTATAATGAATTGGGTAATATTAGTGGTGAGGAGGTAGATTTTAAAAGGGTTTATGATATATTACTTATGTTAACTCAGGGTACTACAGATGCTACAAGGATGTTATTTAATATTAAGAGGAATACATCTAATGTTGTAACTGATATTGTAGATATTGTAAATGAACAATATAAAGCATTACCTAATTCATTAAATAAATTATTACGTGCACGATCTAAATGTTTAATGGCATTTTTATATTTATTTGGTGTTCCTGATAAGAAGGGACGATTAAAATTTCCTTATGGTTGGCCTCGTGATGATAAACGTGCTATAAAATTATTAATATCAGGTATGGGATCAAAATGTGGTTTATGTAATTCTATATTGGGATTTTTATCTGCAATAGGTTATCCACCTATATCTAATAATATGTTTGCATGGGAGATGAAGAAAAATAATGATGAGACTACTGTATATCAATTATTAGCCTCTAATATATTTGATGATAATGAATATATAGTTGGTCGTAAAGGTTTTGATTTACCATTATTATCTTATCTAAGTGGTAGTTATAAACATGATGAGATATCATCATTAGCATATGGTTATTATATATATAGTGGTATAAGTAATGTATCCAGAACATGTGAATATTCATCACACTCAAGTATTAATAGACCACTTAAAGATGTTGGCTCTAGATGTCTTGATGCTATACCATATATTATAGATGCTGCTAAATATGCTATGAAGAATCGTCAAACAGATCAATATCAAGAAGCTAGTGATGAATATAAGAGTAAAAAATATGCCGAATTTGTTAAAAAATTAGCTAAAATGGGTGATTCTGATGGTTTACGTATGCTAGGTGATTTTTATTATGCTGGACATGAAGAAGGTGGTATAAGAAGAGATTATCAACAAGCATTACATTATTGGAGATTAGCAGCTGATAATGGTGATGCATCATCAGCATTAGCTGTTGCACATCATCATATTACATTAATGAATGATGATAATGATCATTCATATCATGCTGAACGTTATTTAAGAATGATTATTAATTCATCTGCTAATAATTCATCAACAGCAAAATTTTATTTAGCAAGATATGGTTTAGGACAACCTAAAGATCCTATATTAGCTGCTAGATGGTTACGTGAATCAGCTGATCGTGGTGATGTTAATTCACAAGTATTAATGGGACATGCATTTGCTGGTATATTAAATGATGTAACACCAGCTGAAGGTAAAAATATTTTCATGTCATTTTATTATTATCGTAGAGCAGCTAATAATGGTAATATAGTAGGTCTATTTAATTCAGCTGTATTTACATTACATGGTTATGATCTAGGATATGATACACCACATAGTCGTTGTAATGCAGCATTCAAATTATTCTCTAAAGTTGGTAGAATGGGTACAATACCATATGCTATCAAATCATTATCTAAACGCTTTAAACAATTTGATGATCATATTGGTTATGCATTAACAAATATGTTTCTATCAGAATTTGGTGATCCAATTGCACATGAAAATACATCAAAATATTTCAAATTTAATAATAATTTATGCTTTATACCAAATAATGAAATCATACAAGATAATAAATTGAATCTTGAAGATGGTGATGATGGAACCATCAATAATCCATGCCATTATTATTATAGTAGAAGATCAGCTTATGATCATGATTCTAATTCACCTTTATTATTAGCTGAAGCACTAGTTAGTGGTATACCATGGGATCCTATCGAAGCATTAAAATGGGCTAAAGAATCTAATAATAAAAATGATGTTAAAGGTTCATACATGTATGCTACAATGCTAGAAGCTGGATTAGGCACCACGAAAAATTGTAATGAAGCATTCCTCATCTTTAAAAAATTATTAAATTCTAAAATACAAACCGAACGTATATTAGGACTCTTGTGCATTATCAGGAGTAAAATTATATCCTTCTTCAAAAATCATAATCTCATATACTCAATCATCGTACACACACTCTATGATAAATATGCCATACACTCAATCAATCATGATAATTATACACCATGCAATTTCCCACTACTACAAGAACGACCAATCGTCATCAATGGAATCAGATTAATCACAATCGTATATACACTAATACTAATACTAGTTATATTCGTCTATATCAAAACCATCACCTGAATCTATTACAATTACATTATACAATAACTGAATTGAATATAATATAGTTGAGGTTATAAACACATGAAGTTAGTCCTGCCGTCAGCTCTCCACCTGAGGTCGTCTTGCAGACAGCTCCTCTATTTACTTCCCCCTCTGCCTACCGTTAGTCGGCTACGGGTATTCCACTTGAGGTCTTTCCTTCATTTCATATAACACCATAATTATGTGGCAAACCCCATTTTCCGAATACAGTATATCAATTACATATCCTTCCAGTAATTTATAATGTATATTAATATAATTGAAGGATGATGTGTAGTTGTATGATGGTAGTTATGTATTAATATAAATAATAATAATAATATATATAGTATATAACTATTAATATGAACTGAAGTATACTAACTATATTATACTTATAAGAATACTAACTATATATACTTTAATAAATTATTAGAATATTATACTTCAATTATAAATGATATTCTTCATTGAATCAGATTATAAAACTTTATTATTATCAATGCTATCAGATTATATCAATAGTTGTGAGAGTATAAAGACGACTGTGGGAAATAATGGAACATCTGGAACTCAGGGTGGTAGTTCCACTGTAGGAACAAGTCCTAGTCAAACTAATACTTGCACTACTGAGGCATCATCACCATCTCCGAGTACATGTTCTGAGGCCCCTTCATGTCCTACTACAACTGGTGGTGGAACAAGTAATTGTTCACAGACTTCTGCAGCTCAACCAGCTTCTACATCTCAGAATTGTAACACAGTACAACCACAACAAGCTCAAACTCAAACTGCAGCTCAGAGTAATAACGAATGTAGTTTTAAAGTGTTTTGTGAAAAAGTTAAGAATGGTACATGTAATGTGTTGAAGGAGATTGAGTGTAAAGAATGTAAAGAATGTACGGGTTCAGAGGAGATATGTACAAAATTCATCAGTGTAACTATAGAACACTGTGAGAAGGAAGCTGAGTGTTTAATTATACAATTGAATGAGGATTTATCTCCTGAATTACTAAATACAATTGTCTTGAGATTCATAGGTCTACTGTTATATCTGAGAATTATACAGGAATTCTCTTTGTTAAGAGAGTATTTTACAAAGATTATAGAGAATTTATCAACTTGTTATAATACAATTAAATCATGTACGTGTGGAAGTGCTGGACAGTCTACTAATAATAATTGTTCTAAGGATAGTAAATGTGTATGTACTATATTCTATAAATTATTTCAAGCAATTAAGACACTACATAATAGATATTGTAAGATTATTGGTTATATTAGAGGAGAATGTGATGTAGATTTATATAAAACTATACCATCATTATCCCTAACTCGATCGGTTATTATATTAACTTCCTATTTTAATAATTATATCAACTCGGGTTATATGGTTGAAGAGAGTAGTTGTGGATGTGGTTATAATGAGTATGTAGAACCATCATTAATTAGAAGTGTGACTGGCATTGCGATTGAAACATTGTTATTGTTATTAAATACTGTTACTAAAACTGAATACACAGGGTTAAGAAGATGTCCGTGTCATAAATATAGTAGTAAATTGGATGATGTAGTGACACTACTACAAACAGGAATAGATGATACAGATGACTGTGATGGTCTACTATCTGATGTAATCTCCATGATTTCTCCTCTTGTTAAGGTTGAGGATTATAGATTTGTAACTCTTAAGACTGAGTTAAAAGGTAATGAGGATACAACGAAGAAAAAAGAAATTGATCAGCAGTTGCAGGAAGTTAAAAAGGAGAAGGAGGAGAAACTTAAGGAAGTAATTGGTTCAAATATAAATTCTAGTTGTGAAGAGAATAGTGCTTCTGGCGGAGGGGGGTCAGGCAGTTCTACTACTGAATGTAATAGTTGTTCTACTGAATCTGCTTCGACTGATACTGCTAATACTCCTTGTAGTGAAACCAATGGTGGAACAATTGCAACAGCATGCCAAGCATATAACAATGGTGACGGAGGTACCACTGGCACATGTAATGACGGTGGTTCTACTCAATGTAAGTGCGAATGTGATGCTTGTGCAAATGGTAAATCAGGAGAATGCTGTTGTTTCTATAGACATCAGAGTTGTCCTTGTGAAACAGCTGATAATAGTAGTAAAACGTGCCTTGCGAATTTGGTTGGATTATTAAAGACGGATGGACTTCAGTGTAATACTACTGGTAATGGTAATTCTTTAATGTGTTATTTGTGTCTTTTAAAGTGCAGTATTTGTAAATTGAAGGATGCATGTAATAGTACTGGTGCTAATGGTAATGGATGTAATTTGGATGAGGCATTGGGTAAGTTGCCTGATCATATAAAAGAGGTGGTTGAAAAGATATGTGGAAATGGCACAGAAACTACTCTTCAGGAGTGTTGTAAGAATTGTAATGGTAATTGTTCTGAAAATGGAACTTGCAAATGCGAAGGTGGAAATTGCTGTAAGGTTAATAATCGCTTCTCCAACTTTACGAAATTCCTATTAGGGACGTGTGCTACTTCTACTGAAACTTCTAATAATAAATGTAAGACTATTACGGATACATTAATTCAATTGAATGGGACGTTGAAGAAATTTCTTGAGAATGGTGCTCAGAATGGTGACGCGAGTAATGGGTGTACATGTAATAACGGCTCTGCCTGCACAAATAATTGTTGTTGTGGCTTAACTAATTGTTCTAAAGATAACGGATGTAAAGAAAATAAACCAATTAATATATTATCCTGCGTGATAGAGTGCGGGTTGAATGGAATTAAAAATAGGTCCACGAATATTGAGACGCATATAACGGAAATTGAAAAATGTTTGGAGTGTATTTGTGATAAGATGAACAAACTGGAAAAATGTTACTGTGAATTACATGAAAACATATCTGAATTGAAGAATTGCGTAACAAATGGAAAAAGTTGTATAGATGGGAAGATATGCAGCTTAGCGAAGGCAAAACAGGAGAATCAAGGGAAATTTAAGGAAGTAATTGATAAGTCTAGAGATGTACTTTCTGATATTTGTGGATTATATAGGGTTTATTCTATGGAATCCTATTCTTATTACTTGTCCCCATAATATCACCCCATATATACCCCATAATATACAATTGATCCTTCCATGTATAAATAACTGAATTCATATATACTTCACATTAATATTAAATTAAATTACCTTATACTACATTACAATTAAATATAAACTTGACATAACATGCACATAATTCACAATAACTAACCCGAGCGAACATGATGAAAGATTCAGATGAGATTCTATAAACTTCCTTACCACCTGCCACCACTTGAGGTTAGAGTCCTACTCTCTTCGTCTTGCAGACAGCTTCTTCTAATTACATCCCCCTCAAACTCCCGTAGATCGCTCTCGGGTAGTCCACTTGAGGTCTGTTCTTCCGAGTTATTATTATCGATGATTTTTCATCTGTCCCCATCATTATAACAATCTAATTTATATGTTGTTTATACAAAAATATGTCATTCCACTAGTTCATCGGCAAAATTTTCGTCATACGAAGCTGATCTACATGTCCTCAGGGAAACCTGTTTGCGAGAGAAAGCGAGGATAAATCTTACATAGAATAGTTCCAACCCGGTATTGCTGATACTTCTCAAATTCCTAACCCTAAAGGCCTAAAGAAAGTTCAGGTGAAGAACGAGAAACTGCTGATGCTCCTCCTCCTCCTGAAACTCCTCAACCTATAGACCATAAAGTATGGTTGAGTAAGATCACTATGTTCATTTCAGTTATATGTAAAGTATATATGGTTGTAATAGGATTTTTATTTCTACTGATATAGGATTCGATATATCGATACGCAAGCAAAAGCTGATCCCGGTGGTAGTAAAACATCCATTGATTTCGGCACTTTTTCTGGAGGTAATGAACAAGATGATGCTGATAAAGAAGAGGCAAATAAAGGTATCGATAAACTTTTTTACAAAAATCCCAGTGCTACTCTTACTGAAGGTCAGGATACTGGACATGCTATGGATTGGTCACCTATATCTATGCTCGCTTGTTCTCTAGACTCTCTATACTCCTTTAACCAAACCCCGGAAGCGGGGACGGATACAATAGTAATGATCCAAATGATAAAGGTATTTTTCAGAATATTAGATACAATTGGTATGATAAACCTGAATGGAACTGTTTCTGGATTGCGGCAATACCTTATGTCCTATGTCTCCACATTTTCATCACTATGATCCATTTTCCTGATGGTTTCATTGCAACCTTTCTGCGCTCAGACCGCGACTATTACAAGCTATCTGTGTATCCTTTAATTTCTGGCAAGAAATTTTAGAGATTGTAGGCTTTTCAGCCGCAGGAAAACAAAGCAACCCTTATGGTGTTATCAAAAGAAAAACTAGTCAAAGTGAACCTGATGAACCTACGGAACAGATTGAATATAATGGAGATGTGATACAACTCCACTCGAGGTCCAATCCAACTCTGTTTCCACTCGGCGTTCCACCTGAGGTCAGTCCTGCCAATTACCTATCTCTAAAGAGTAGAGCCACTCCCAGAGATCGTGGCGGTTAAGAATATAGTTATTGGACCTCAAGTGGAAAACCCGTAGCTGATCTCAGGGAAGCGAAGGGGGAGGTAAATAGAAGAAGCTGACGGCAGGACGAAGAAAGGTTGATTGGACCTCAAGTGGACTAGACAACACCTCACTTCACTCGTTCATCAGTTTCAATGATCCTTCATTCATTCACTTTGTGATTGCATCCCATTTGTAGGAAGTTCTGCTGAGTGAAAAAAGTCGTAGAAATGCATTAAATTGTGATGTAAGTGTATTTGACTTCAAAAGTTGATCTGTAGTATCGAGTACATGTACATTTTTACGTAATCTGACAATACTATGGAAATCATGAGCCATTTTAATACTCTCCTCATATTTATCACCCTTGGCTGAGAGTTTATTAATTTCTTCTGAGTTTATAATCTCCTATACCATCAACAAATACAACTACACTAAACTCACATCAAATGTCTTGTATTTTTCAATCAATTTGGGTGCAGTCTTTGGGCCTATACCCATAATCCCAGGTATATTATCCGAATGATCACCAACCAATGCCAAATACTCACTAAAACGCTCCGGATCAACACCTATTTAAAAATACACATTAAGTTTATAAAAAAAGTAGAAAACATTCATTTCCAATCACCATTCCACACGAGGTCCAATCCACCTCCACCTGAGGTTACAACCTTGTTTTCGTCTTGCAGACAGCTCTTTTAATTACCTATCTCTAAAGAGTAATGCCACTCCCAGAGATCGTGGCAGAGTGAAGGTATTGATGTAACCTCAAGTGGAACCCGCAGCTGATCTCAGGGAAGCGGAGGGATAGGTAAATAAAGGAGCTGTCTGCAAGACGACATCAGGTGGAACGGCTAGTGGAAGAGAGTTGGATTGGACTTCAGGTGGAGAAGATAGACATACCGTATTCGTTTCTGACATGTTCTTCGGTGACTATTCTATATGCTTTATGTGGTTGTACTATGCGGACATGAACTCCATTTCTACCGTTGTTTGATAAAATTTGCATTAAATCCTTATCGGATGTCACTACTGTAACTTCATATCCAACATCGTTCAATTTACGGCGATAATCAATGGGTTCTTCGGGTGATGTTGCGATTGGTTCATTTTTTATTTGGGTTGGTGATGTATAATTCATTCTGTTGGTTTGTTCAAATTTATCGAAAATTCCTCGCGTCGTATTCTTTTCAAAATCAATCGTCTTCATAAAGGAATCCTTACTCTTATTAAAATCACTGTGTTCATCAATACTATCACCACGTAGGAAATTTATTATACTCGTTATTATATCATCAGCTTCTGTAGCTTTTTTAATGAATGCTGGTAGACCTAAGATTGAACACAATTCACGTATCCATGAAATCTGATTCTTAAAAGAAGTAGTTACAACTTGACGATTCAATTTATAAGCTGGCCATACCTCACGTTTAGTATCATTTGATCCTGGAGAATCAAAGACTAAACCAATATATTTAGGTGAATATAATTTATATAATCGTGTCAATGTATTCATAAAACCCATTAAACAACCAATATCACTACCTCTAAATGTCTTTATTTCAGGTAAGGCAAAGAAACATCGATAAGCTAGACCAGTAGCATCAATCAATAAAACTTTATCAGGTGTATCATTACCGACAGAATATAATGTGAAAGAATTACCCATAATCGTCTTTAAATTGATGAATGACATACGTAAACGCCTGTTGATTTCAGAAAATGAAAACTTATCCGCACGGATTCTTCCATCTTTAAGACTAGAGTTGCGATGTGTAAAGTCCATATAACAATTAATCAATCTTCCATAACTTGAAGTGGTATTTTCAATATTAACTGCGGGTGTATTATTAATAAAAATAATACAAAACCACGTTGATATAATTTTAATAAACATTAAACCATTATAAATATATAATCTGACCTGGATTCCAGAGCCCTTGGGTTATGTAACATAAATTAGACAAGTGTTCAAGTCAATGAAAATCATTTTTTATCTCTCCCAAGACATTAATATACTTGCTAATATATATATCTTCCTCGATAATTGAGGAATTTTCCTCGGATTCCATTCAACTTTATACACATTAATTTCATGGCCAACACTTTAATATATTTTTTACGTTCTAGATAGATTAATCTCAACAATATCATCATATATTTATAATTTTATTGCATTAATCCATTTACTTTATTCGATATCTATTCATTACACATTATATCAGTAGTCCTGACGACGACATAAACTCAAGGCTAAGACTAGAGAAGGTCCAATAACCTTTTATCATCTTGCAGAAAGCTATTCATCACTTGAGATCCTTTATCTTCCACTCGCCGTTCCACCTGAGGTCGTCTTGCAGACAGCTTCTTTATTTATTTCCCCCTCCGCTTCCCTGAGATCAGCTGCGGGTAGTCCACTTGAGGTCCAACTCTCATTACATCTTCTACTTCCGCCACGATCTCCGGGAGTGGCTTTACTCTTAAGAGATAGGTAATTGGAAGAGGCAACACGCCTAGTGGAAAGACCTCAGGTGGAGAACTCTCTGCAAGAGTAAGATAGTTGGATTGGACCTCATGCGAAGAGCCGTCTACAAGACCTACGGTAGACGTGTATTACAAGGATACTCCATCAACTTTCTTCACATTTCATCATTGTTACAATGTATTCTTATCTCGCTAGACGTAAGGTATATGGTGATTGTTTACCATGTAGTTTAAAGATGAGTCAAAATACATCATATATATTAGAAAAGGCTGTATGTAATCAATATAACAATGTGAATTGATATATATATGGATGGTATATATATATATTATAGGTGATGAAGATTGATGTATTTGCTGATTTACCGGATTATTATCCATCTTGTTGTTATGATAGGAGAGATGTTAAAGAGATTATATTTACTGATGATATAGTAGCTATATTGTAAGATTAGATTATTATATTGAAATATGATTTAGATTATCATCTGGTATTGCAAGGGCATTTGATAATGTAATTGAAAAAAATTTTTCCGTTTAAAATCACATCATTATAGATTTCAGGAGTATTGAAATGTGAATTGAATCCTATAACTAATACATCAAAATTTTCATGTATGTTATAAAGAGTCTATTAATGATACCATTCCTTCAGATGTTCATACTCTTGTATATAATAATGAAAATAAGACAATTATTATTGCATATGCTTCTATACCTTGTCATTTACAATGTAAAGTTGTATATTGTGAAGTAATTTTATCTAATAGATTTGAAATTTATTATTTTTAGTTTATAAATAAAGGGAAATTGATATCACCTAGTTATAGTTTTAATTTTGAACAAGTTATATTAAATCATCCAGCATTTTTTGAATTTTGTGGTAATATATTAGAACTGATATAATAAATTAATTATATTAGAATCCAATAATAGAATTGGTGCTGCAAATTTAATAGAAAATAAATATTGTTTTTGGGTGAAATTGAATATTAATAATTTAATTGATGGTTAATAGGATATGAAAACATATAAACATATTTTCCATATTAATGGGGAAAATTATCAAGGTATGTTATTAATAATGGGGTTAATTAACACCATAATTTTATTATTTAGAAATTAGGTATTGATAATAATGATGAATGATACATAACAATAATATAATAGAGTATCTGATGGTTTAGTAGCTATGATTAATCAACCAATAAATAATATTATCCCCATTTCATTATTTGATATTGAAGATGGTAAAAAATTAGTTAATATTAATATTAAATTATATATAATCATTATTATCAGATTGATACATCAATTTCAATAATACATAATCGTAATATGCAATTTCTAGAATTATTAGTATCACAATTATTGGTATATTGTCTTTCTATCACCCTCAACTTGATGTCTAATCCACCTCTCTTGGTCCTACCGTCAGCTCTCCACCTGAGGTTGTCTTGCAGACAGCTTCTCTATTTATTTCCCCTTCCAGCTCCCGTGGATCGCTTCCAGGTATTCCACTTGAGGTCCAACTCTCATTACATCTTTTACTTCTGCCACGATCTCTGGGAGTGGCTCTACTCTTTAGAGATAGGTAATTGGAAGAGCTGTCTGCAAGACTAACCTCAGGTGGAGAAGCCACCACGGCGAGTGGAAAGAGATGTGACATGGACCTCAGGTGATGGAGCCCTCTTTTTATTAGTTATCCCTCCGCTTCCCTGAGATCAGCTACGGGTAGTCACTTGAGGTGATAATCATACATCTTCATCACTTCATCATATAATTAATAGCTTAAACAAGAAGGGCATTCATTAAGAGTATTTGATTTATTACGTGGAACATGTCTAGTAATAAAAAATACAGTACAATTAAAACCATTTGGATTCATATTCTATGATGTATTGTTATACCCCCCCTTTAATTTTAAATTCTTAGATACCAAAAAATTCACATGTTAAAGTATATAATTTAAATGTATACATCGTCTGTTTAAGAAAAATTTTTAAACATCTTAGATGCCTAGACGTTATTTTACAATCTCTAAATCATGTATTGAATTCTGGGAACTTGGTCCATCACAATTAATTTGTACAAGCATAGTTAATGTAACAGGTATATTACAGTCACCCCCTATATATCTTATTATTATAGGTTTAAATAATCCAGATTTATGTTGTCATTCAACTATATATAATATACTCTGTATAAAAGCACATAATTCATGGGAAATTGATAACATATCAAATGATTCTACAAATGTTACACCAAGAGCACATTTATGCAATTATCTCAATAAAATAACACCAATTAATATAAAAGGTTAAATAAATTATATCCCATTCAATTAAAACATCCATAGATACAACAATGACATCATATCTAAAGAAATTTGTAAATGATAACAACAACAACAATTACAATTATGCAATTTTATTCTTCTCACTTGATGATGGAAAATATCTAGGAAAAATACCACCATATATATCCGGAAATAATATTGTCTCATTATCATCCTCAAATAACATGAGCGTATGTCATACAAATATATTTATACCTGAGGTCTTTCCATTCGCCATTCAACTTTTCCTTGTCCTGCCGTCAGCTCTTCTATTTATTTCCCCTTCCAGCTCCCGTAGATCGCTTCCAGGTAGTCCACTCGAGGTTGTAAACCAATCTCATCGAGATAAGGATAAAGTGACGGAATCCACGTTTAAGGGGACATCTCAATGAATATAAATTGGAATGAAGTGAGGATGAGTATATTAGATACAATCATCAAATTCCTTTTAAATAAAGTATTGAGATCAGATATTCATCCAATAGTCATTCCACAATCTTCATGAGTTTCCCCAGAAATTCAGGAATTTCGTTAAATTTTGAGGTAAAAATGAAGTAGTGTAATTAGTAGATATGACCTCAAGTGGAACCCGTAGCTGATCTCAGGGAAGCGGAGGGGGAAGTAAATAGAGAAGCTGTCTGCAGGACGAAGTGAGGATGGAATGAAGAGTAGGATTTGACTTCAGGTGGATGATAATATTTCGTATATTTAATAAACAACTTCAGAGTATAGCGTGTGGTACATCAGATGGAACTGTAAAGATAATAAGGAATGATATGACATGAAGGTGTATGAATATGATATGCCTGACATTTTGTAATTAAATTTATATATAATATATTAGTTATTTATCATTACCCTTGATATATCCTTTCCATTTATTGTATAGTTCAATATATGTTGGATTTCTAACAGCATTTTTATATAATTCTATAATCTCTTTAATGCGATCTGATGATGGTTCATCTTGTGGATTTGAACTATATTGCCATGGATTGACATTTAAAATATAAGATGTCATTTCAAGTTCATAAGCTCTTACATTTTGTGTAGTAATTAATCTTAATTCTTTCATATACATTGTACGTTCCATAAATAATTGTCTATTAGATCGTATTATTGTACGTAATTTTCTTACAAGTTCAATTTTATTTACAAATCTACATCTACAAAATGTTTCTACACCTGGTGGTGTAGGTCTTGACTTGATATCATTTATATTATAAGTTCCATCTGATTTACAAGCTGTATAATCACTTGAGGATAAATCAGATGATTTATTTATTGAATTAGATGTAATATCCTTACTCTTTTTAACATTATAACCACTAGTTATATGATATCCATCCTTCAATTTAATATCATTTTTTTTAGAATCGATTTTTATATCCAATTTATGGAGATAAACATCATGAGCAATTGCCATGGAGTATAAATCACCATATCCAAATTGTAGAGGCCCATATGGGCGTAAACTAACAACAATATATTGTTTTAATTGATCAAATGTCCAACATACTACTTTACCTTCAACAAAATCAGTAGAAATTGGAATCTCAAAGTTACTAACCTGTTTTCCTAATACAGATTTCTTAAAAAATAAAGAGTCACCACTAGATAATGTTTGTAATCTCCTTAAAACATCTTCAATTTCTAATTCTTTAGATGATTTATGCTTTGGTAAAGGTGTAAATGCTGGAGCATTAGATTCTGTAGGACCAGTATTTACATCTTCACCAACTTTTACTTCTTGAGATTCTTCCAATGTATTACTCGATTCTACATTTGACATTTTAAATTTCCTACCGTTGAGGAAGGAATGAAGGGAATGATAGATAAAAGTGGAAATGGTGTGTTTCAATTTAGATCTCGAGGTGGTGTGTTAACATTGAATAATGAAATAAACTCAAATCATATCAATTCTCCATAGTAATTAATACAAGAATTTAATATTGGATTGTATTTTAGACATCGCATTTGGAGATTGATGGAGATACTGCTCATACAGAAGTTGAAAGTGGAGGTGTAAACTATCATTATACTCTCTTTAAGAATAGACTTTATATAAAGATTATATATCTTATTATTCTATTAGGTGTGTAATGACTTCAATTGAAGTATTCAACTCTCATGATTTAATTCTAAAATGGTAACAAGGCCTTTGAATTTTAATACAAAACTACAGTATAAGGATTTGTTACTGAAATTTCAAGGGTATACTAAAAAAATATTAAGTGAAGTTGAGAGTAAGAAGAAGGAATTTCTCCTTGATCAATGTAAAGAGCGATTTTTGGATCGTATAAAGCGTAGACGCGTTAATTTATTAAAGCCACCGCTATTTTATGAAGGACCATCAAATATTAGATACTGGATACGAGATAATCGCTTTACTAAGAGATGATGTATTATATGTTCAACTTTAATGTATAGAAAGTTAAAGGGTGAATATATCGAGACAACCCTGAAATTTTAATGGGTTGATAATATCGCATACTTTATCATCAATAATCTATCATTAGACCTATAACTAACTCCCTTTTCTAATATGATCTATAAAACTCTATAGTTTTATGACGTCTCCATCTTTCAACCCTCCCTCTAGATGTTTAGTTGTGTGACCAATTGTAGACTGCACTTGATTTCTTTAACAAGGGTAAAAGTTATAGTAGAGAAAATACTTTGTTACAAGAGATATGAGTTCAAGTGTATAAATCTATGACAGTCAACGATGAATATATAATTTTGAACTGAGGCATGCGTTATGGGACATTTAAATAGATGCAACAGATGGACAGTATAACAAAATATTGAGGTTAAAGACACTTTAATTCGTTAATTCATATCTCTTTTTTTGCAATTGATTCAATAGCTGGATTAATGTTTGGCACTGGTAGAGCAGTGACAAGTGTGAGCGTGAAGAATATAAGAGAAATAAACTTAAAATTATATATTAGATGAAATATATAATATTTTAGTATTTATTAAAGTTAATGTGTTATAGTTAAGAGGTTATAATAAGAAATTACGACTTCTTTAATAAATTTCCAAATTATTTATACATTGTGGATATTATTGTAAATTTGGTGAACATTTCTATAGAATTTGTTAAATATTATAATAATCTCAACTTTATTAAATAATTCTTTCATTATATTCAACTTTTTATATGTTTTTGCTTGAAATTGCAAAAATTTGTCCATCGAGTGCCTTGATATATATCATAGAGTAAATATATAAAAATTGCCTCGTAAAATTTGAATTTAATCATCAATTACAATGTAAAATTATTTTGGCTATTGGATAATGTTATATAGTTTGATATTTAATTCATCTTGTTCATAGATTTATATTTATCTTCATATTGCTTTGGTCATTGCAACTTGATGGAGATCTCTTGGGAATCATTTAGAAATCTTAAGCATTATAGGACATATAGTTCTAGAGCATTAAAGGACAACTCTGTTATTGTTGATCATATACTTTCATATATATCTAAGCGTAGGAAATGTACACTTGAACATTTTACCCACAAAGGTCATAATGATGCCTCTGTAGAATCTGATTCCACTGCAGATGGAGGAATTACTATTAGTAATGAGGGTGATGATGGAGGATCTACTATGAATAACGAGGATAATCTTCCTATACGTTACAGTTCCTTTAATAGAAGGTTGAACACTATCAATACTTCTACTTTTAAATCATCAGAAGATTTACGTGGTACTAATTTGATATTTGATTTAAAATATTGTAGCCTACAGCTACCAATACCTCTAGAAGAGATACATGAAGCGGTGTATACAGAGTTGGAGGATGAAGAGATGATTTTCGAGGGTAATAATTCACTGACCTCGAGTGATTATGATTCATGTTGTGATGAAGATATAGATAGAGATTATATAATGCTGGAACCATTTCATTTTCTATGTAAAATACACGTTACATATGATAAAGATGATGGAGAACAATGGTGTTGTTGTTATTATGACGCTGGTGGAAATTATATTAAAAAGAGGTTCAATACCACACATATCGCATTTGATACTGCTAAAATGTTAGCAACTAGATGTAGAGACGCTGCAGAAGTTATGTTTCATCATGTATGGATACGTAAGCGTAAAAATTTATTAAATAGACCAATACCTAATGACGTTTACATTAGTCCATGAAAAATTATTTAATCTTAGAGATTCTCTGATTATTTATACAATAGGACATCACCTTAAAACAAAAGTATAATAATAATTTTTTTACACGAAAAATTCTTGTAGTTTCAGCTGAGTTCAGTTCGTTGATTGGCTTAAATAAATCCATACATGCATTTGTAAATGAATTTGGTTTAAGGTGGAGAGATGATTTCATTGTATCCTGATATTTGTGATGTCCATAGACATCTCTTCCACTTTTACACATTAAGGTCCCCACAGACAAAACTAGTCGTTTTACATCTTCAAATTGTGATAATATCCTCGCACAGCTCTATATAAAATGGTAATTTTAAATATTTTAATTTCCCCTGTCATTTATACATATGTATAGGCTAGTTCGAGACAACATCAATCTACTGATTCTGAAGGTAAGTCAATCTACGATCAATTGTCATTACACACTATTTCTAATCTCTATTTGAGGTTTAAAAACTTTGATATTTATTTTTAACAATTTAAATTCCCATATTTAGATGAGGTGTTATCAATTCCTGAAGATTTAGACAGGGAAGATTATTTTGCTGCGGAAGGGATAAGATATGAGGAAGATGAACAAGCTGAATTAGAAGGTGAGGATTTGTATGAAGATGAGACAGGTTTTGTGTTGGGTCAAAGGGATTTGGAGAAGGAACTTCAGGGTTTTGCTAGATTGGGTATAGAGAATGTGAATGAATATGATCCGGATCTACTTGATGATGCTCATTATGTTGATGATCCAAAGGCTAGAAGGGCTGCTGAGCGTCGTATGAGATATGAATCTCGTATTATGGGTCAGGGTGCTGAAGGTGATAGATCGATACATCAGCGTTTATGGAGGCGTATATTAGATTTAGAGGATGATGAAGTTGATGAGAATTTATTCGAGAGGATATCGGAGAGAGTTGCTAAAAGGAGGGCGGATATTACAGGTGGTGATGCTGATGCTCCTGATATAACATTATTGGAAGGTGCTAAGGTTGTATTACATTCTACACCAAATGAGACATATTTTGATGAGAAATATCAGCAGGCTGTTGATTGTTGTTTTAGATATTTTTTGTATAAATTTAAATTGACTGAGGGTTCTGATGATTATTATTATATATCGAAGATAACGAGTATGATAAGGGAGGATAGTTGTACATTGAGGGTATCTGCTCCACATTTATTACAATTTCATTGTGAGAATTTAGTGACATGGTTGGAATTTCGTCCATGTGATATATTACCTATATTGCATGATTGTTTAACTGTTGAGGCTCATAGGATACGTCCAGATTTATATGGTGGTAGATATTGTAAGGTTGCTATAACTGATTGGCCATTTTCGACTCAATTGAGTCAATTAAGATCTACAGAGCTGAATACTCTTGTAAGGGTATCTGGTATAGTGATAAGGAGGGGATCTGTATTACCTAGATTGCGTATATTATATTTAAAGTGTAGTACATGTGATAGTACATTATTAGAAGCTCCTATATATTTTTCTGATGTATTGAAGCCGATATTTCCAAGGAGATGTCCATATTGTAGTGGTTCTGGATTTAATGTTGATAGGATTAATACTGTATATACAGATTATCAGAAATTGACTATACAGGAGCCACCGAATACTGTATCTGCTGGTAGAACACCTAGACAAAGACATGTTATATTAACTGGTGATTTAGTAGATAGTGTTAAGCCTGGTGATTTGGTTGATGTATTAGGTATATATAAGACTAGATATGATATTGGTTTGAATATTAAGCATGGTTTTCCTGTATTACATACTGAATTAGAGGCAAATAATATAGAAGGTCAGCATGATTTATCATCATTTGATATAACAGATGAGGATATAAATGAGATAAAGAAATTATCTAATGATCCATGTATACGTGAAAGATTAATTGCATCAATAGCTCCTACATTATGGGGTCATAAGAGTGCAAAAGCTGCTATATGTTGTGCATTATTTGGTGGTGTACCTAAAGGTGAAACTAGTAGTCAAGATTCTGATGAGACAGGTGCTCATCGTATTAGAGGTGATATTAATGTATTATTAGTTGGTGATCCAGGTTTAGGTAAATCACAATTATTACAATATGTACATAAAACTGGTCATCGTACTATATTAACAACAGGTAAAGGTGCATCAGCAGTAGGTTTAACAGCTGGTGTACGTAGAGATCCAATTACAAATGAATGGTCATTAGAAGGTGGTGCATTAGTATTAGCTGATGAAGGATTTTGTGTTATAGATGAATTTGATAAGATGACAGATAAAGATCGTGTAAGTATACATGAAGCTATGGAACAACAATCAATATCAATATCAAAAGCTGGTATAGTTACAACATTAAGAGCTAGATGTTCAGTAATAGCAGCAGCTAATCCAAAATTTGGTAGATATGAACCTAGTTATACATTTAAAGAGAATGTAGATTTTACAGATCCAATATTAAGTAGATTTGATTTAATTATAGTATTACGTGATATACCTAATATAGATGAAGATTCATTATTAAGTGAATATGTAATTACTAATCATCAATTATTACATCCTAGATTAGATAATATAGATGATTATCATAATGTTATTAATAGATTACAAAGAACTATAATGTCATCATCAGTATGTGAACCTATACAACAATCATTATTAAAAAAATATATATATTATTCTAGAAAAAATTGTCATCCTATTATAGCACCAGAATATTATAAAGAGATTGAAGGTAAATTAAGTGGTGTTTATAGTAGAATTAGACAACGTACTTCATTTGGTGGTGGTTATCCATTAACATTAAGACATATTGAAAGTATAATTAGAATTGCTGAAGCTAATGCTAAAATGAGATTAAGTAATAAAATTATATCACAAGATGTTGATTTAGCTATTGCTATCTTATTAGAATCTTATATCTCTAGTCAAAAATATTCTATAGCTAATAGATTAAATAAAGAATTTACTAGATATAGAACATTATTCTCTGGTAGTGATGATGTATTATTACAATTATTACGTACTTCTATACAACAACAACATGAAAAAGAATTAAGAAAAAAACATGCACAATCATTATATACAGGTAATAATTATATAGATAATAATATTATACCATCATTACCATGTAATCTATTTATTAAAATCGCCAATAAATATAAATTCGATACCAATCGTATCACTAGATGGATACATTCATCACATTTCAATGATAACTTCATACTAGATAATATCAATGGAGTCGAATGTATCACATCCAAAAGATTTATACAAAATTAATTATAAACGTCAATCTCGTTATATTCACATTTATAATTTATATCTCAGTCGAAGTTCCATTCCTTCATATCACCTTGAGGTCCAGTCACTACCTTCACCTCTTCCACTAAGCGTGGAGCCTTCTCTATTTAGTTGTCCCTCCGCTTCCCTGAGATCAGCTGCGGGTTCCAGTTGAGGTTACATGACTACCTTTTCACTATTACACCTCTTCCTTAGTCTTGCAGACAGCTCTTTTATTTACTTCCCCTTCCAGCTCCCGTAGATCGCTTCCAGGTTCCACTCGAGATTAATTCCTAATCTCAGCGAGATACGTTAAAAGTGACGGAATCTACGTTTGTTCGGATTACTCAATGAATATAAATTGGAATTGAGTGAGCATGAGTAAACTAAATAGAATGATCAAATTCCTGTTGAATGAAGTATTGACATCAGAAATACATCCAATAGTCATTGCACAATCTTCATGGGTTTACCCAGAAATTGAGGATTTCCTTCAAATTTTGGAGGTAAAATGAAGTTAGTGAAATTAGTGACTGGACCTCGAGTGGAGACCTCAAGTGGAATACCCGTAGCTGATCTCAGGGAAGCGAAGGGGGAAGTAAATAGAAGAGGCACCACGCCTAGTGGAAAGATGACGTGGTTGTAATCTCAAGTGGAGTGGAAGGAGTTGGATTGGATATCATTTATGGGTAAATTTTATTTCGACTTAAGATTTGATATGTGGTTTATAATCTTCGGTGAAGTTTTTGAGTCCCATAGCTTCCTTCATTCTATTGATCATGTTGGTAGCGGATTTTGTATTCCTTGATGGTGGTACAATGGAACAAATAGCATCAGTCTTGACATTATATTTAGATGTATGATTAGGATGAATTTTATACATATCATCCTAATAATATATAATAAATACAAAGAATTCATACCTTTATTATAATTTCTGGACCATTTGGCCTATTACATTCACGGAATAGAATGAATTCCTTTGAACAACCATTGGGGTTAGGGTGTCTAGAAAATGATTAATAAAATTGAAAGATTAAAGAAAATACCTTGAACAATTTAAAAGTCTAATAATTTCATCAATACAATAATTATTATCTTGATCTCTATAGAAATTTATATAAGAAGGTGATACAATTAAGAACATACGCCTGTGAACATTTCCTTAAGACATTTTCCTTATTTATACACTGCGATACATTACGGTCACTAGAACTAAGACATTTATAATATTCAGCCAATGGCTCAGCACAAGGTCTATCATCATTTCCAACCATTTTATAAATGTAATGATCACAAACACTACAAAAGACAAAACATGATGGGAAGACTGATATGAACTGATCAAATTTCCATAATAAACAAATTATAACTCAATATATATTCTATATCATCTAAATTTATTGTACTAGGAAAATTATTTATTTAGTTAATGTTAAAGGATGTATAATTTTGATACTCCGTAAAGGCACATAATGATGTGAGGTGACTTTTTTGAAGCTACAGAATATTATTGAAGGGAATTTCTGCTACAGTTTAACTAGATGAATGTCAATCAACTAACTTCATCATCTCGTTCAGTGCCTTCAATCGGATCCTCACTTTGTTACTATCCACTACGTTTTACTGCTGGAATCTTCTTAGATCTTACAAGTTTATCAAACTCTTCACAATGTGTCTAAATAAATATAAAATAAACTTCATCTCTAGACAAACCCGTATCCCAAGGGGCAATTTTTGCAACCATGGCATAGGATTAATTTTTTCCACCTTTTGCTTCGATATTTTAGGCGTTTTACCATCCAATCTCTTGCCTAATATCTCATCCTTGTCAATGTTATTATCTGATATACGTTTGTCATGTGATGTAGCAATATCAGTATCACAGCCTCTAGTCGGTATATTCTCAAACTCAACCTCCATATCAGTCTCTATTATAGAACATGCCCTAGCCGGTTTTAAATTCTATATTTATATTAATCAAACACAATTCAACTCACAACAATCTCAATGTTGTATATACTATGAATATAATGTACAGGTATCACATCACCAACAGTCAACGTCGCATAGTTCCTCAAAGCAGTCTCCAATCTATACAGAAAACAATTATCAAGTCCATCGGATATCACTTCCACCTGAGGTTACAGCCTTGTCTTCCACTAGGCGTGGAGCCTTCTCCATTTACCTCCCCCTCCGCTTCCCTGAGATCAGCTGCGGGTTCCACTTGAGGTTACATCACTAACTTCTCATCGTCACGATCTCCGGGAGTGGCTATACTCTTTAGAGATAGGTAATTGGAAGAGGCTCCACGCCTAGTGGAAGAGGTGAAGGTAGTGACTAGACCTCAAATGCACAGACAATATCTAAGTTATAACACATCTTTGTAAACATACACTGCTCTGGGATTTGATATATCCCAGTAATCGTTTGAGAGTGGTTTCAACTTGACCCATGTGGCCTTGGGGAGGGATACATTTGTAATTGTTACAAAATCTCCTTCATTTAGCTCCAATAATTGCATCATCTGTAATGAGTTATAGAATAATAGAGAGGAATAAATGTACCCAGTATGGTATATTACAAGTGCCTTCATCCGATATAAATTCTAATACTCCACCATGGGTAGTCTTTGTTCCTTTTTGATTTTTAATCTCAAATAGCATAGGCCATGATATATTTCTACTCGCTAATATATGCAACGTAGATTGAGGTAATAATACTGATGAATGATGAGATGGTGAAACTAGACATACTTTTATTGCCTCTTTCCATAGATTCTTTACCAGCAAACGATACCGAAAAACAACGATAGGTTTCTACATGAGGTGAAGTATTGTAGAACCCACTAGCATCACCAGACCATAGTGTATTGAATTGATTCCAATTCCACTGAAGGGAATGAAAAAAAATATATCGCTCAACTAACCATTTTCTGAATATAATAAAATTGAGACGTTAATATCGTAAATTTTGTATCATTATTTCGGAACTATTCCATTACGGTATTAATTACAATCAACTCCTTCCTCGGTATATACTTCAAACGACTCCTTCATCTCCCCACAGATAAAAATGTGTAAATTTTTTTTAACCTCTGGAGAGAATAGACAAATGATATGATGAAACAAGAGATACTATTGTAAAGTTCTACTGGTTAGAATACAAGTGAAATGTGTAAATGATTTGTTACTTAAATTTATGTTTATTGTGCAGTTGTTACTAAAAAGTCAATGGATTACAATGATGATTTAAAAGACACCCTAGAGGGTGATTTATTAGGTTCAAACGTATACTATCTATGTTATGTATCAGTTTTTATATTAGTGGTATCTCTGCTACATTTTTACACATTTAACATCAGCAATGCTGTCGCAGATGTCGTCCTTGGTACGAGGAAAAATGACATCCAATATTAATCTATAGGTTTATCTACGCTTTATTTTGTAACTAAGCCATCGATTATGGTCATAGTATGTCTAATGTCTTATAGTAAGTTGAACCATCCTTTATACACACCTCCTTATACAGGTATTTCATTGGCATGTACTTCTATGCTTCTATTAATCATCAATATAATCAAACATCCAGTATTAATACAACTTCTACATTCTTTAATTTCCAGGCATGGGTACACGACTTCAAGAAGAGGATAGATTTTCTGATGTTCATAGTCGATGTGATATCAGCAGCGACTATATTTTCAATATTAAATAAAGGTATAACAATATCTTATAATATAAATTATAAACAGTCTGGAAATCACCCGCTTATATCAATACCGATACACATAATCTTTATTATTATGATAATTCAATGTACAAGAATAATGTCTGGACACCATTTACTGGTAATTTCATCCTAATCATAATCACAACTCTCAGGAATGGGTGATGATATCTTTTCCATCAAAGCTTCATCTACCGTAGTATAATTATACTTCACTCTAGGTACAACCGACACCGTTAGGTATAGGTAAATATCTACACTCTTTCCACTCGCCGTCCCACCGTAGGTTGTTTTGCAGACAGCTTCTCTATTTACCTCCCCTCCGCTTCCCTGAGATCAGCTATGGGTTCCACTTGAGGTCCAATCACTAACCTCTTCACCGCCACGATCTCTGGGAGTGGCATCACTCTTTAGAGATAGGTATTAAAAGAGCTGACGGCAGGACTGACCTAAGGTGGAGAGCTGTCTGGAAGACAAGGATACAACTTCAGGTAGAGGCGGTGAAAAGAAGAGGATAGTGATTAATATATATATGTTATCATTTTCCATTGTAAATTAGTGATGATGAGACGCTTTTATGCATTTTTTTGGGTCCCCAATAGCTGGTTGGATTAGGCATCCATCTTGCGACATTTTTCTTTTTACTTCGTTCATTTGTATCGATGACTATATTTTCGGTCCTATTGTATTGATATTATGAGATAGAAATTGAATTACTTGATTTCGGCTTTTAAAAAGTTAAAATTTCCAATTTTATTTAGTGTTTTGGCATGTGTTCTAATGATATCCATAATAACACGTGATGGCGCGTTTGTTTTTAATGATTGTGGATCTCTATGGAAATGTGATGCCTTATAACCCAATTTTTCGAGTGTATTTCTATATTTATAAAATTCATAATATATAAAATATACTTGAATACATATGGACTTATAGTTGGAAGATTCCAACGTTGACAAAGCTTTGGTATATGATAATATAATGGATAATCAAGTTCCTATATAATACATGAAATATATCATACTTTCCTTCCACTCGAGGTTCCACCTGAGGTTACATCCTTATCTTCCACTCGGCGTGGATGCCTTCCTATTTATTTCCCCCTCAAACTCCCAGAGATCGTTTTCGGGTAGTCCACCTGAGGTCCAATCACTAATTTCATTTTTACCTCGAAAATTTGAAGTAATTTCATCATTTCTGGGGAAACTCATGAAGATTGTGGAATGATTATTAGATGAATTTCTAAT
>JAIQCW010000075.1:0-34935 GCA_020283715.1 Cytauxzoon felis
AAAACCCCCATAATTCTCCACTTGAGGTTACCTCTACCGTAGGTACAACCACTGATTTTACTCCAACCTATGTTCCACTCGCCGTGGAGGCTTCTTCCAATTATCTGTCTCTAAAGAGTAGAGCCACTCCCGGAGATCGTGGTGAAGGTAGTGATGGATCATCCATCATGGGAATGATGGAAGATGGTGCTAAGGATGTGTTGGATGTAACCTCAGGTGTACAACCCGTAGCTGATCTCAGGGAAGCGGAGGGGGAAATAAATAAAGGAGCTGTCTGCAAGACGACCTCAGGTGGAACGGCGAGTGGAAAAGAGAGTAGGATTCTAACCTCAAATGAAAAAGATATATCATCATATGACATTGGTAATATGATAGGTTTGGATTATAATGTTGATGATATTGATTCAAAATATGTTAGTATAGATACATTGAGATTATGGGTATGTTCTAATGATTTTTTACAGAAGGATATTATATTAACTGATGAGAATATAAAAGAGGCTAGAGATTTTGAGAAGAAGATTGTGAATATATTTAAATATTTAATGGGTTTTATTATATATAATAAAGATATGAATATAGAATTATTAAATGGTTTAGATATATATTTTTTAAAATTATTATATGATATATGTGATAATATTAAAGAATATTATATTAATGGTTCATTTTCTAAAATAATTAAACAATTAGAGATATATATTACATTATTATCAAATATTTATATAACATATAATAAAAATATATTATATATAGAATCTATAAATTCTAACAGTAATATTATAAAACGTCAAGTATTAAATATTATAATGGATATATTATTAATAATTATATCACCTATAATGCCACATTTAGCTGAAGATATATATCAAATATATAATAATGATAATAATAATATATCAATATTTAATAAATCATGGCCAATTAAATTAAATTTTATTAATAATGATATCAATCCTATAAATATTGCATTATTATTTAGAAGAATAATTAATAAATTTAATCCTCATTTAGAAGATAAAAAATTAATTATTTATTGTACAGATTATAAAATAATTAATGATTTAAAAAAATGTATAGAGGTATATTTTTTATTCATTTTTTATTTACTTTTAAAAAAAATTTCTTCTTATTATTATAGAATTTAAATGTAGATTTACGTTTATTATTTAATGTAGCTGATATACAATTGAAATATGGTGATCCAAATGATGAAGAGAAACGAAATTCAGAATATTATACATGTAATGAATCACATTTTATAATTTTTAATAGTAATTTTATTAAATGTAAAAGGTATATTGAAAATGATATTATAATCATTATATAATTCAGATGTTGGCTCTATAGAGAAGATGTAGATGGAATAAATGAACTCTGTAATCGATGCGAGAAGATAATAAATATAAATAATGTCATGTAAATTGTAATAAATTAAATCTATGTTACTGAAATACGTCTCCAAAAAAATGATATAATTGAAGATAGCTATCCACTTGATGTTCCAAACTCTTCATTCCACCTGAGGTCGTCTTGCAGACAGCTCTTCCAATTATCTATCTCTTAAGAGTAGAGCCACTCCCAGAGATTGTGGCCGAAGGAGTGTAACGACTGAGGTGTTGTCCATCCAACGGATTACTTATAAATACATTGTCTTCCAATTGCAGTACCACTTGAGGTTACCTCTGCAGATAACCCAACCTATCTTCCACTCGAGGTCCAATCCAACTCTCCTTCTCTTGCAGAGAGCTCCTCCAATTACCTATCCCAAATGGGTAGAGCCACTCCCGGAGATCGTGGCAGAAGTATAGTCATTGGACCTCAGGTGGAGACCTCGAGTGGAAAACCCGTAGCTGATCTAAGGGAAGCGGAGGGGGAGGTAAATAGAAGAGCTGACGGCAGGAATGGACCACGAGTGGAGGAGCTGTCTGCAGGACGAAGAGAGGTGGATTGTAACCTCATGTGGAAGACGAGTTAGAAGTGTTGGATTGTACATTGGGTGTAGAGTTTTCTTTTATATTTGATACATTATTTCCTTCGGGTAGTTTTGTTGTTTCGGTTAGAGTATTTTTATTGTGTAGATATAGCCTATATAATTGTATACCTTGAACAGTTGAGTTGCATAGATGGCAACTGAATAGTAATAGATTGCGAGGTTGAACAACTAATGCAAACCTCATGAACAATACACTATAAAAACATAATACACCTGTCATTCTACCTGAAATACGATCTGGATCCTTCCTAATTTCACTCAATCCTGCTACAACAAATCCCCAATTAGCCAAAGGACCCCAAAAATGAGTCGTTAAGAAATATTTATTTATTGCCATTTCATTTATGAATATTATTTCATTTCATCCATGGAGATTATTTCAGTTCAATAGAAGTTTAGGTGATAATGTCTATTTACAGACAAATCGACACTCCATAACATCAACAATTAGACACACAGAATCCCCATAGGTAATATGTAAATAGACAAATAAGAAAATTAAATTACAATGACGTGACATTAAATTCAGTTACGTCGTGACGTGAAGTGATTAGCTGTATAATTACAGTTTAGTAAATGAACGAACTTCAACCTCCATACGATGATCACTATCCTATCATCATTCTACTACACACTTTCCTTACCATCAGCAACCTCTTCATCCCACCTGAGGTTCAATACCCTATACCCTATCATCCACTCGCCGCTCCTTCATCCTGCCGTCAGCTCTCCTATTTACTTCCCCCTCCGCTTCCCTGAGATCAGCTACGGGTAGTCCACTTGAGGTCCAATCACAACACTTCCGCCACGATCTCCGGGAGTGGCTCTACTCTTTAGAGATGAATAAATGAAAGAGCCACCACGGCGAGTGGCAACGAGAGGTTGAAGTGGAATGAACTGTAGTACAGGACCTCAAGTGGAGATTCCTTCATGAAATTTTGATATCTTTGGTTAGATGGTATTTTTCGACATAGCACATTTGTTGATTGATGAGATTGCATATGAATTGCATGGTTACAAGATATAATCCTGCTGCGCTGTTTGCATATAATGAGAGTGAGAGATTGAGTAATAGATGTAGCCATTCGATATTAGAGGGTATAAATTTTCTAAATGATTCTAATATAAATGAGAATTTGATAACAAAATCTGCATGTTCAACGAATAAATTTTGTAAAGATTGTGGTATATTATAAAGCATATTTCTAAATTCTTTAAATAAATTTGTAGTAATAATATTATTACGATAAGATTCAGGATCTAATATATGATCGATATCAAGAAATTTACTAATAGATCCAAATACAGATGATTTTGTAGAATGATCTATTAATGATAATAAGAATAATATAAAAATAATTTTAGAAATTTTTTTTGATAATATAGGATTAATTATAAATGCTGCTGTATTCCAATTTTCCATAAAGAATGAATAATGTATTAAAGATAATGATATAATTCTACTTGTAATTAATAAATGTGTAAATATTTTGAAAATTTTATATATTAATGTTTGATCATTTAATGTATAATTAGATAAACTTTGATTATGAATACCATTTTTTATTAAAGAATATAAATTTAAACGTAAAATTATCATCCTATATATTAAATCCACAATATAAATAGTTACTGCTATACGTGTACAATCTTCTATACTTTTATAATATGTTTCACCTTGAAATGCCCATTTTGATCTTAAATATTTATAAATAAATTCTGATTTACTAAATAATGCTATACTAATAGATAATATTGATCCTGTTAAAGAATATAATACACAATTTTCTAAATCAACTTGAGATGTAGATGTTGGTATTGATAATAATTTTAACATATTCCACATGTGTTTAAAAATTTTTAATGAACTCTTTGTTGGTAGAATAGTGGGTATTGATGAGAGTCTATTTATATGAAGATGATGTATAGTAGAAGGATTAAATGAATATAATTCATGTCTTGATGAAGGAGATGGATAAGATTCATTTCTATTTGTTGAGATTTCATGAAGTAATACATGTCGTCCATGATGTTTTAATCTTTTTCCAATATTTAAATGTCGTCCATCTATTAATGTAGGGAAGTTGATGGTATCTAAATGAAAAGATGGAAAGCTATCAAATTGATGAAGGAATCGCTCCTGAGAGACACTCTCATCACATGAAATCCATTTATCATCGGAAATCCTTTTCTCATCGGAAATCCTTTTATCTTCAGAAATCCTTCGATCTTCGGAGATCCTTCGGTCATCAATCCTGGTTGGAATACAAGTAGTGAGTGTCTTGATGGTTGGAAGTTCCTAAGAGTTGTGAAATTATAAATAGTTATAGAATCTTACATTGTTAGACAATCTAGTACTATGCAACAGTCTGCATTTAAACAAGGGAATATAAAGGGCATAAATCAATAAGATTGCCAATAACATTGTAAGGGACTCAAAAATTGACAAATGTGTACCATTGAGTAGATGGATATATACAAAATGTATATACCGGTATAAATAACTATGTATTAAGAATGAAACACATTGTAAAGTTCATCATAACGATGAATCCCATACATAATATGATAAACCTAAAGATTCTAATCACTATATATACATCTGTGTGCTATTTGACGAGTTAGACCCAAGGTTTAATCCCAGGATAGGGTATCTCCCCACCTATAGATGTGGGTGAATAAAAAATCGGTATAAATCTCTTAATAGTACAGTGATGATTATAATATGCCATTATGTTTTAAATATTAATTAAATATTAATTAAAATGTCAGCTCTTGGGATGCCACCGCATCTTTTGGTGCTTTTTCAGGCCAGACCACCGCTTGAGTTCATAGAACCGCTTGAACGCAAGGATATCCGCAAGATTGATGGCCTTTCATCGTATATCGACTCATTTACAAATTCACCACCTCCAGAAAGAGTACCATTTGAGACACCAAGACAGAAATTTGACAAGAGGAAGCGTGAACGTATTCTTAAGCATGTGGAAGATCGTAAAAAGCGTGCTTTAGAATATGATCCTAAATATGATCCTAGATTAGCACGTGATGGTACATCAAGTTGGTTAACGCATGATCCATATAAGACGTTATTTGTTGGTAATATCGCATACGAGGTCACTGAAAGGCAGTTATGGAAGGAGTTTGATATATATGGTAGAATTAAAAGGATACGTATGATACATGATCATAATAATAAGCCGCGTGGTTATGCATTTATAGAATACGATTCTGAGCGTGATATGGTTTCGGCATATAAACGAGCTGATGGTCGAAAGATATCTGGTAGACGAGTTATTGTTGATGTTGAGCGTGCTAGAACTGTAGAGGGATGGCTTCCAAGACGACTTGGTGGTGGTAGAGGGCCATCTAGGGGTGGTCCACCAAAATTTTTTGATGGTAAACCATTAGTTATTGATGATGATGTTACAAAAAATAACTAATTTAATTTAATTATTTATATATATATATTATGGATTGTTATTCCTCATACTTGGATTTATACCTAGAGAGTCGAATCGATGATGGTGTGAGTGAGAGTTGTGTACAAGGTGATGTTATTTATCAATTGAAATTGATTAATAAAGTTAAAGTATCACCAACTGTATATATATTTGTATTTGAATATACTGAAGATATTAAAGATATATTCAATGTTGAGTTATTTTCACATTTCCTATTCATTGGTGAGCATCAAGAACCTATACATGATGGTTATTGGTATGTATTAGAGAGTAAGATACATAATATAATTTAATAATTATTATAGGAATGGTAAATTATTAGAATCTAATAATAAACAAGTTAAAAGAAAATATACACCTATATATATTGATATTAATAAATATCAAATACATTTCCTTATACGTATATATTATCAATCTAATGAATATCCAGATGGTGGTAAATTAAGTCGTACATTAGATTTAATTGAGATTAATGATTATATTAATATTACTAAATGGCGATGGTATATTTTTTATTATATAAATTTTATATATTTATTATAGTAGATTTAAATTAATTAATAAAAATATTATAAGAATATCTGGTGTTAATATTAAATTTAATATTTTAAATATTGTAGCTGGTGGTACAGGTATTACACCTTTTATTAGATTATTATTATATTATAAAAATACTGATATTATTATTAATTTAATATTCTGTAATAAATCAGTACAAGAAATTATACTTAAAGAATTATTCGATAAAATTGTATATACATGTAAAAATATTAAAATTAAATATCTCGTATGTAAATTAAATGGTATACATAATAATATCATTGAATCTAGAATCAATAAAGATATTATCAATGAATATTTTATCAATTCTAATGAAACTTTATGCCTCTATTGTGGACCACCACCAATGTGTATTGAATTAAATAATATCTTCAATCAACTCAAATTTAAACACGCATACCAAATTTAAATAATATATCAATAGTAATTTCAATAACTTGAAGTCCAATCACTATCTTCTACTGTTCCACTCGCCGTGGTGGCCTCTTTTATTTACTTCCCCCTTCGCTTCCCTGAGATCAGCTACGGGTATTCCACTTGAGGTCCGTTCCTCTGGGTAGAATTCCTGTTCTTAGGGGTAAATATTCTTCGTTCTTCCGGGTTGTACTTTTTTCGTTCCTCCGGGTAGAATTCCTGTTCTTAGGGGTTGACAAATTTACATTCTTATGGGTTAACATCGCCACGATCTCCGGGAGTGGCTCTACTCTTTAGAGATAGGTAATTGGAAGAGCTGTCTGCAAGACCAACCTCAGGTGAAGAACTGACGACAGGACGAAGAGAAGTGGAGATCTGACTGCAAGAGTGCGACTAGACATTCCACTTAGTGCGGTACGTTCTCTATTTACTTCCTTCTCCACAATGGATAATAACAAAATTAAAAAGTTTATAGTAAAGGCTGATATTCTGTCCAAACTAATAGCGTTAAGATTATCGCAACCATTATTTAAAGGAAATAATAATGAAACTAAAAAATCTATGGAAATTACAATTAAAGCGACAAATTTTTTAGGAAAAGTTGTCAACTTATTAAAAATATCACAAGCTTTAGCAAATAAATCATTAATTCCATCATTAGGACAATTAAAAAATGAATCACAACAATGCTTCGTACGTCTACACAATAAACAACAACAAATCTGGAGAGTACTCAAACCAGGACGTGAAAAACAAACCAAACATCTCAGATGGAGAAAATAAATATAAATCACACATTAATCTATTCTCATTCAATAAATGATTTATATACCGAATTGAAGTATAATCACCTCTCTTCCATTGCATCCACTTAGGTTACATTCCTGCTGATACCTCTTCCACCTCCCTTCGTCTTGCAGACAGCTTCTCTATTTACTTCCCCTTCCAGCTCCCGTAGATCGCTTCCGGGTCTTGACTTATATCAATTTCAACTGAACCCAATTTAATATAACCTGTATCTGGAGTACCATCTTTAGGATTAAGTGCTTCTTTAATTTTACCGAGTTCACTTGCAAATGTGGAAATATTTCCTGGATCTTTACCTTTATAACTAGCATCATCTTGTGTCCATCTATATCCACCCGAGGGACTAGTCTCCCTCTCACGTTTATACCACGCTTTATTAGTACCATCAGAATCTTGTAAGCATATTAAATATGGTTTTTCATATTTAGTATCACCGGTTTTTGCAAAATATACATATACGTATTGTTTACCAGAAATAGGCGTTCCACTACCTAAAGTGTCAACATTTACTATCTGTCCATGGATTGTCATATGATTGATCTTATTAGTTGTAGCTTTAAGATCGTGTTTAAAACCTTTATAAGAGGTACCATTAGGGCCAACTGGTGTAACAGTAATTTCACCATCAGTTCCAGATTGGGGACTTGCTTTGTATTTACCTTCTCCCGTATTATCCTTTTCAAGCTTAACTTCGTATTGGGCGATGTAATCTCCAAGTTTAGGACTAAGATCATCAGCAACTCCAGAAGTTTCTGGACCTCTAGTTATCCCTGCATCCGTCCACTCATTCCCTCTCTTATAATATTTCTGGCTACCACTAAACTTAACACAAACTATCAATGGGAACTCATGATTAGGGTCATTATCTTTCTCGTAGTATACATAAACTGCTGTAACACCTGTAGTTGGAGGTGCTGGATTTAAGTTCATTTCAAAGCCATTGTGTTTATATGTAATTGTACCTGTAATAGGAGCATTAGGCTCGTGTTTATACCTTACATATCCTGTAGGTACATTAGAATCCGTATCAGTCTTCTTCTCAACAGTAATTACTCTCTTGCTAGGATCATTATCATTACCCGTTACATATGAAATCTTATCACTACCACTATCATTAATGGTACCACTTGTAGGGGTTTTCTCTATATGAATTACAGTTTGCTGATTAGCTTGATCATTCAATTTATCGAGATGCATTATGACATGATTTTTATCGGTATTAGAGTCAGGATTCTTATCAGTAAGAGTAGTAACTTGAGGCCATGTTGTATTAGTAGCAGTGGGTTTACCTCGTGGAGCATAATACTTGAATGTATCTGAAGAACCAGCCGTATTTGTACATACAGCTATCAACAATGGTATAGTTGGAGAGGTACCATAATATACATGAACATATTTGACATCTTCAGCAACACTTATTTCATTACCATTACTTTCTTGTAGATTACCATTACCATTTTTAAATGTGGGACTAGTCATCTTCTTATATTTACCAGTAGCACCCTTCACTTTATGTGTAAAACGTGTATATCCATTCTTGGGATTATTATTTTTCAAGAAAACTTTTACATTACCGGCTTCAATTTCAGATTCTTGATTTTTTTCCGTTCCATTACTGTCATAACCAATAGCAGTCTTTTCAATATGTATATTAACATTAGCTTCAGTACCTTGCTCATTAGGTAGATCGTCATTTCTATCAACAGGTATAGGATAACCTTGATCACCAGTAAGGGCACGTTTAATTCTATAGAGGTCAGCTGCAAGTGTGTTAATTAGATTTGGATCTTTACTATCAAGACCACTTGCAGCGCTCCATGTATAAGTTACACCACTCTTCTTACGTTCATACCAAGTGTTTCCAGTAGTTGTACCATCTCGAGATAAACATATTAAATATGGCCTTTGAAGCTTATCATCACCGTCTGCATAATAAACGAATACGAATCGTTTTCCAGCAAGATCAGCTGGTTGTATACCTATCTCATTCCCATGTATTTTAACCGTCTTTATAGTCACTTGACTGGTAAATTCATGCTTATAACCCTTGAAACTAGATGTAGCTGTTAATTGAGTAACAGTAACTGTATCCTTAGTTCTATACTGAATTGGATCAGTACCATTCGGTCTCTTATCTAATTTAATTGTATAAGTGGAACCTCCAGGAGGAGTGAAAGTTTCAGCACCAGCGTTAGTAAGGTCTGCTTCAGTGACGGCATTTGGTCCTTCTGGATTTTTACCTCGAAAATTAGTGGTATCTTTAGTCCATTTATCGGCAGAAGTACCTGCCTTATACCACGTATGATTGCTGCTGTTCGTAGATATACATATCACCCTGGGCTCATTTATGTTAGTTGTATGATTATAATAAACGAATACAGCTGTGACACTAGTAAATGTTGAACTCATATTATTGCTCAATTGAGGATTTCCGCTAGTTCCCGTCATATCCTGATCACTATGTGTAATCTTTTTAAGCGTAAATTGAGAACTAGAATGTTTATAACATCTCCACGTAGCACTCTCACCACTAACAGCAGCATCTTGTTTAACAGTAACCTTCGTCACTGTAATTTATGGAAATATTTTTGAAGCTCATAGTATGAAGCACAACATACACCCCAGAAATGTAGGGATAAAAAGCGCCATTTCCACTACATTTTAAATGTCTATTGAAGATTTCTCTATGAATATAATATATACTCTTATAATAATACAATTGATGGCAATGATTGAAGATAGAATTTCCAAATTATTAGATGACATAACCCCCAAGCAGAAGGATGTTTACAAGACGACATATAGTGGATGCGAGTTAAATATCCATAGAAGCAAATTTCATCAATCATCATTGAGTACGAGTTCCCAAAGACGAACATTTCCGTATATTAGGAGTGCGATATCCTTGATCATTGTTTTGATGTTCTTCCGCGTAACTGTTGATATCCTATATAGAGGAATTGTTTTGGATTGAGTATAAGATTCAGCTTCTGATAAGAGTTGCGATTCATATGATAAGAGATCAATTTTGTTTGCCACTAGAGCAACAATTGGCTGGATGATTCCAATGGTATTCGTGCGATTTAAAATTAGTTCTACGATTGAAATTGCGCTATTATATGATTCTCTAGATGTGATGTCAAATAATACGAGAAATGCCATGCGTCTTTGGGCAATGGGTGTGTATTTATCATTGCTAGTTAGAGGTGAACTTGGAACGTTGTAAAAATTGAACGGTATATAATCTGTGATGGATTCATCATATTTATCTGAATAAATCATTAATTTATAATAAAATGACGAACATTTTATATTTTGTAAGTCTAAAAATGTTAAAATGTTCTGGTCCGTCGTTGTGTCTTCAATCTCAATGCAGAAGGCGTTGATGTCGTCATATTGTGTGTTGACGATAGGTTTATCGTTAGAAAGTCTATGTACATAGTAATATAACCTAGATTATAGTAATTATTATGTATAATAATCGTACTCTGGTAGTGTAGTGTGTTTATATACCGATGACACACAGTTATTGACAACGGCGTTGGCTAGGAACGTTTTACCGGAATAATTAGCCCCTAGTAACGTCAATCTAAATAATGGTAGACCTAAATTATCTATAATTACTTCGGGCATAACTTTATAAGAAAATTTTTTTCCGGAAACAAGACTGATCCCCTATAAGTGGACTACTTGGGCCGATCCTATGGTGTAGTTTATATTATCAACTCCATCACTGTATTTTATATAAAATAATTATAGAGGATGTCAGATCTCCAAGGTGATGGCAATGTTTCTAAGGAAATTGAGGAGGATAACAAGAGTGACGTATCACAATTTGAAAATATCCATGGTGATTCGGACAATATATCGCAGTTGGAGGATGAATTTGAGGATTCTTTAGTAGGAGCTGCAACAAATGTTAGTGATTTTACTATTACCAGTGAACCTAATATTAAAGATGATGAATCATCACAGAAAATGGTAGAGGAAGAGACTAAAGAAAAGGAAGATTTGTTAAAGGGTCGAATTTTAGCTAAGCATGGCATTTTTTCTGCACATGAATTGACAGATGAGACATTATTCTCTTCATCTGCTAAATTGACTGATCGTCATAGTAGTAAACGTTATCACAGCTCAGATTATTCATCAAGAGAGCTTAATGATCCTGGATTAACTGATAGGCATTGTATACTACGTTTACCTGAATTTGCAGCCAATCTAATTAAAGAACGTATACATTCAGGTGAAGATCCACAGATGATTGTAGAACCTACTGGTAGATATGATTACAGAGAATATAAAATTACAATAGAAGGATTAGAAAACCCCTTGTATGCTATATTAGGTGAATTGCCTTGTATAATAGAAGCTCATAAGACATTAAATTGTGATTCATTATTTAAAGCTGCAGATATATCGCAATTGATGGTAGCCTATGAGACAGATGTTACACAAGTAGCAGAAGATTTAAAAAATAAAATGTGGGAATGGCAAGATGGTATCACACCAGCTACAAAAAATATTAGGAAGAGAAAATTTAAAAATTTTGAACTCTATACCAATGAAGAAGTTAAAGAAGCTGAACGTGAAGCATTAGTCATTTTAAATGGTCTTGTACGTGATACATATCATTTCGAAATTAAAAGCGCACAAGAAGTATTCGAACTTGTCAATAGTTATAGGAATGGAAATATCAAAGAAAGAATTATAGGACCTGATGAAGATGTCGATGTCTACATCAAAGCACTCGAACAACAAGAAACCGATGATCTACCAGACCTATCTGAAATCATGTTCGATTCCGATCTAAACTCCATCACCAATAAATACATCGCACACAAATTACGAATCTTCAATAAATCATCAAACAAATGAATTAATCCATCCACTCCACTTGAGGTCCAATCCAACTCTCCTTCCACTCGCCGTGGAGGCTCTTCCAATTACCTATCTCTAAAGAGTAGAGCCACTCCCAGAGATCGTGGCGAAGATGAAGGCAAGGATGTAACCTCAAGTGGAATACCTGGAAGCGATCTACGGGAGCTGGAAGGGGAAGTAAATAGAAGAGCTGACGGCAGGAATGTAACCTCGAGTGGTGAAGCTGACGAAAGAGCCTATGGTACATCATGTAATACGCATGACTTAGATTAAGAGTATTTAATTTTTTTAATTATCTCATGAAATTTGTGTGATCTTCAGTTCGTGGATTGAGAAGATGTACAATTATTGAGAGAATTACAGGTAATAGTAGTGGTAATATGTTGGTCAATATGATACTGATTGTTTGAAGAAACCTCATAGGCATGGTTCTTCCAATTGGTACAAATGTAAGTTCATAGTCTATGGATTATAAAGTATAGTATATGAGATAAAATACCAGTTCTTCTAGTAAGTTTACTTAAAACAGATAAGACGAGTGGTCTGCCTGTACAAATTAATATTAAAAAAAGATGTAGATTGATATGTTATACCGATATATAATCTGATTAAATAGAGAATAATAGCTGTAGAATAAATCACAATAATATGATACTTATACGATGGAAGTACTATAGTCTGTATATAAATTTTATATTGATCTTAAATACACATACATTCAAATACTCGGTTAAATAATCTAGAATTATCATATTAGTATATAAATTTAATATTTTTTACAAATTATGACCATTTTGAGTGATTATAATGAAATTACAGGTTGTGGTAATGAATTCTGAACAATATTGGGATCTTGCCATAAATTACAGCACATTTTGTAATATATTATGATTGTAAGTACTAAAGATCAATATATTCATCATATCTATTACAGGTAGCCGTAGAAGGTTGTTGTCATGGTGAATTAGACATCATTTACGAGACTATATTAAAACATGAACGAGATAATAATGTAAAGGTCGATTTATTATTATGCTGTGGTGATTTTCAAGCTATAAGGAATGAAATAGATTTGGAAGACTTATCTTGTCCTCCTAAGTATAAGAAATATCGCAATTTTAAATCTTATTATAATTGTGAAAAGATAGCTCCAGTATTAACGATTTTCATTGGAGGTAATCATGAATCTATAGATCTTTTAAGGAATTTGTTTGTTTTACGATGCTAATGATCAGATTTTCTAGGTATTATGGTGGATGGGTTGCACCTAATATTTATTATATGGGTCATTCCGGTGTTGTAAATTTTGGTGGTTTAAGAATAGCTGGTATTTCTGGTATATATAACTTTCATAATTATACAAGAGGTGAGTATCTTAATATGTATTGTTAATTCTATCATTAGGTTACTTTGAATCTCCACCGTATAATGAGGACACTAGAAGATCCGCTTATCATATTAGAGAGTTCGATGTAGAGAAATTGTATTTGGTAAGTGGACTTGATGATTTGATATTTATTTTAAGATTGATGTGCCAATTGACATTTTTTTATCACATGATTGGCCTGCTGGCATCGAGAATTACGGAAATATTGAAGAACTATTGAGGATTAAACCATATTTTGCAAGAGATATTCATGAAAATACACTTGGCAATCCAAAAACAGTAAAATTACTAGAGAAACTCAAGCCTCGTTATTGGTTTTCCGCACATTTACACGTGAAGTATGAAGCAGAATATCGTCATGCTGACACAGTCACACAATTTCTAGCCCTTGATAAAGTACTCCCACGACGTAAATTTCTAGAAGTTATAAAAATTAAAGAGTGCCAATGCTGCAATGAAGAAGATGATAACATAGACGATCATGACGACAACTCCACCGAGGTCCAATCCTACTCTTCTTCCACTTCCACTAGAGGTTACATTCCTGCCGTCAGCTGTTCCAATTTACTCCCCGTAAACGGTAATGCCACTCCCGGAGATCGTGGCGATGTTGAAGGCAGTGGTTGGACCTCAAGTGGAGTACCTGGAAGCGATCTACGGGAGCTGGAAGGGGAAGTAAATAGAAGAGCTGACGGCAGGAATGTAACCTCGAGTGGTGAAGCTGACCTCAGGACAACCTCAGGTGGAATGCAAGATGATGGAAAAATGAATTTTAGTTTATGTTACGATATGGAATGGTGTTCTATACTTGTGGCGAACAAGGATAAAATGGCTTTGAATACATTTCCGTCATCGAATCCATTGAGTTTGAGGTATGTAAATTCTTTTAATGTTTACATATTATAAAGTAAACCGACCCAGGAAGATTACGAATATGTCGTCAGGAGATTTGAATCCTCCGGTTACCCAAAGGCAGAGATTAAATGTATCAATCGCAAAGATAAATTATTTTGTATACCCAAATGGTCTAATGATTTTAAAAATGTTGAGAATCAAAGGAACAGCTTCATGGAACTACTAGAACTACCAGACAATAACTACTTCACACCTAATAAAAACACAAAATTCACAGTTATACTCAGAGATTAATACACTTAAAATTTATATTTCATGTTATTAAGTTCAACTACACCTTCATTTCCACCTGAGGTTAGCTCCACCCGAGGTCAGTCCTGCCGTCAGCTCCTCCACCTGAGGTCGTCTTGCAGACAGCTTCTCTATTTACTTCCCCCTCCGCTTCCCTGAGATCAGCTACGGGTAGTCCACATGAGGTTAGATCCTTAACTTCACTTCCATCTCCACCTTCTTCACCGCCACGATCTCCGGGAGTGGCTATACTCTTTAGAGATAGGTAATTAAAGGAGCTCCATGCAATGGCAATGCAAGGTTGTAACAGGTGAAGGGCTCTCTACAAGATGAAGGAACGTTAGAGTGGAATGATCTCATTGTGTATATTCGAGTGATGAATCGTTAATGGAATTACCGTTGATTAAAATGTTCTGCGATTATTGATGTGATAAGTTTCAATGATGCCAACTCTATGTGTGATTTGTTGGAAGTTTGATTTGTAATGAAGAAATGTCTACGTAATAATGTGCGCCTGGTCCTTTGTAGGTCGCAGGATATGCATTCAGTGAGTGAATGAAGATCATCTAATAGTAATAGTAATATGAATAACCATTTTAATAGGATAGTAGGAACTGGTTTATCTTCAGAATTTTCTGATATTATCTCTGAGGTAACATTTAAGAATTCTTGGACAGATCCTAAATGAATCCCAGTTTCACATAATATAAATATGGAAGGTGGCTCAGTTTCTAATAAACTTCTCCAAAGTTCCCTTCTGATTTCTACATTTTCTATATACTTTGCTAAAGAATGGATATTAAACTTGGAAATTCCATACAAAAGTAACGATGATTTGCTTTTAGCCTTCTGAATCCCATAAAATTGCGATATGTGATCTTTCAAACGTCGAAAATATTTTAACTCTTCTATACTTGAGCTTAAATTTAAATTCAATCTTTGACATTCTTCGTCAATGTCCTTTAATCTATTATACTGTTCAGATTCTGTACATGTGTATTCATTATCAGCGCCATATCTACCCTTTGACCTATCTGACGTATGTGCTGTTACTACATTCGGTATCCTATCACTCTCTAGTTTTACCTGTTGAAGATAGGCTGCGACATCCTCATAGGATGAGGTGAAATCCATGGAGATGTAATATGGAATGTATATACCTTCAAATCTCTATATCATCATTCATAGAGATGATGGGATGTTAATATGTAATCTAATAGCTATAGAGATTATATACAGTATAAATCTCCAGGATATAAAGATATTTGGTAATAGAGGGATCAATCCCCACGGCATAGGTATCAAGATAAAAGTTTCCAGTAATTTCTAATCATTATTAAATATATATATATAAATAAAATGTTAATTTTATTGGAAACTCCAGCAGGTTATGGCCTGTTTCAGGTTACAAATTCGAAAATTTTGGAATGTGACGCCAGTGATGTGTCCAAATACTTTGAAAATTCAAATGACGCTAGATCAAGGTAAATTTTTTTGTATAACTGTTAAAATATCCTTTAGTATTTCATTGAAATCATTTATGAAGTTTAAAAACAGTGAAGATGCAGTAAATGAGGCGACATCATTAATGGAATCTAAACTTGGTAAGGGTTTGAAGAAGTTTTTGACAAAGCAGATAATAAAAATGGATTTGAAGGATGAATTGGGTATATCTGATAAGTTATTAGGTGTTGAGATACAGAATAAGCTTAATATTAAAGTATGTTTTAATCCGAATACTTCTGAGATTATAAGAGGTTTAAGGATGCAATTTCATGAATTAGTGAGTGGATTATCTGAAGAGGATACTAGATCAATGGCATTAAGCTTATCGCATTCATTGACAAGATTTAGATTGAAATTTAGTCCAGATAAGGTTGATATAATGATAGTACAAGCTATAGGTTTATTAGATGATTTAGATAGGGAGATAAATAAATTTGGTATGCGTTTAAAAGAATGGTATGGTTGGCATTTCCCTGAGCTTTCGAAAATAATACCTGATAATTTATTATATGCTAAAGTATTAAAAGTGATTGGAATGAGACAGAATGCTAAAAATGTAAATTTTAATGAGATTATACCACAAGATATAGCAAAAGAAGTATGTCAAGCTTCAGAAATATCAATGGGATGTGATATTGAGGATGATGATCTTAAATCGATTATAGAATTAGCTGAGAGATTAGAAGAGTTATTATTATATAGACAAACCCTAGAAGATTATCTTAAATATCGCATGAATGTTGTAGCACCTAATTTAACATATATGGTTGGTGAATTAATAGGTGCTAGATTATTATCACATAGTGGTTCATTAGTATCATTAGCTAAACATCCTGCATCTACAGTACAAATATTAGGTGCTGAAAAAGCATTATTTAGAGCATTAAAAACAAAATCTCATACACCAAAATATGGAATTATATATAATGCAGGATTAGTTGGACAATGTAGTCCAAAATATAAAGGTAAAATCTCAAGAATTCTTGCAGCAAAATTAGCATTATGTGTCAGAGTAGATGCACTTAAGGATAATAATGGTGCAACAGTAGCTATTGAAAATAGAAAATATGTAGAAAATAAACTCTCGGGATTCTTAAATGATAATAACCAAACGAATAATAAAAAACACCACATCAATAAATCACAACATGAAAATGATAAAAAAAAGAAGAAATTAAATAATTAATATCGCATTATTACAATATATTATATAATACCTTTATACACTAGTCAGCTCCAAATATCAATCATATGAAGATCCTATACCTGAAGTCCAATCCATCTTTATTCGTCCTGCCGTCAGCTCCACCTGAGGTCGGTCTTGCAGACAGCTCTTCCTTTTACTTCCCCCTTCGCTTCCCTGAGATCAGCTGCGGGTTCCACTTGAGGTCAATAATCACTAATTCCACTACCATCATTTTTACCTCCAAAATTTGAAGGAAATCCTGAATTTCTGGGGAAACTAATGAAGATATCTCAATCATCATTGAATGAAATTTAAATGTTAATACTTCATTGAAAAGGAATTTGATGATTGTATTGATTTTACTAAACCTCACTTCATTCCAATTTATATTAATTGAGATATCCTCTCAAACATGAATATAGTCACTTTAGTCCTATCTCGTTGAGATAAGAATTATAACCTGGAAGCGATCTACGGGAGCTGGAAGGGGAGATAAATAGAAGAGGCCTCCACGCCGAGTGGAAAGACACGTCGTGTAGACAACATCTCACTCATTACATTTCCATCTTCTACGATAAATTTAGACTTTCATGGCATGTTTTTTGATGGTGTTCTGATTATAATGTATGAATTTGTGTATAAAACGTACTCTATGGCTATAGAATGGTGTATAAAGTGTGGGTAATTCTGGTGTAGATAATCCGATGAGATCGAATTCCATATGTCTGCAGAGATGATTCATTTTAGCGACTTTTTTAATACATGCGTGGCTGAGTCCCTGAAGTTTTAAGATTTAAGATGATTTTCAAACAAACTTTGATAAAGAGTGATTTATTGAAAGATGAATATAATGCCTTGAGTGAATTTAATGCTTCAATGGCTGTATAATCGAATAGGCTGGTAGAAGCTAATAATACAATAACGGTTGTTTGTGGATCATCAGCAGGTGTGAATACTCTTGTTAACATACGTTTAGATGCATAGAAAATATTACCTTCAACTTCATAATATTTAATATTTGCTTCAGTATCATAATAGATTTCGACTTTAAATTTAGATTTACTTTCCCATACATATGCAAATGCAGCCATTGCTACACCAATAAAGACAGCAACAGGTACTACAAATATTAAACACATAATAGTAACAGATAATATAATAATAGCATCATATCTAGATATTTTCATTTTCATACAAGGATGTAATTTACGTATACGTTGTGGTAATGCACTACATATAATCATTGGTATACTAAACCATTTAAAACAATGACATGATACACTAAACATAATACCACATAATGCAGGTATAGGTATATAATTTAATAATGGATAACCACCAACTAACATTATAAATACAAATAATCCAGAAACTATAGATGATTCTTTACCTTTAGAACCAGATTTAAAATTCATAATAGTAATACCAACCATTGAACTACCACCCATACTACCAAATATAGAACTAATTAAATTACCAATACCAAGACCAAAAAATTGTTGATTAGAATTTGGATCTTTAGCACCTAATGTTTTAACTATATCAGCTATAATTAATGCTTCTAATACTATACTACAAGCAAATGTAATAGTTTGTTTAAACAAGGCAAAATCAATAGAAATTTTTTTTAATTGATCATAATGATGTATAAAAAAGAAACGTGGTAATGCATTCTCATTAGAAAATGTAGCAACAGATCCTATAGTTGTTATTTTTATATCTGATATATTTAATACAATACCATAATGTATTATAATTATTATTATTACTGCTATTAATGCAGATGGTATATATTTCCCTATTTTTGGTATCTTACGTGTAAAATGTGCTAATATAAATGCGATAGTACAATATAATATAGAAATATATAATACCTTCCCTGTTAAATATTCACCTGTATTAAAATCTTGAAATCCATGCAATTGTGCCTTTGCTATTATCAATGCTAAACCATTACTATAACCTATTATAACACTAGTAGATAAAAATTGACTTATACTAGCCATATGTGCAAATGATAAACAAAGTAATATTAATCCTGCAAACATAACAGCAAGTAACATCCTAGTCAATTCCATATCATGATCTATAATTATTGGTATATTTGTTATATGTTGTCCATGTATATCATGAATATTTTTTGTAGTATATTGACCAGCTACTGCAGCAAATGCTCCTGATACACCTGTTGCTATACCAGGAGAACCACCAAATATAGCAGCAGATAAACATAATATCCAACAACCATGTAATGCTACATGTACAGGAATACCTGCTATAAATGAAAAACTAATAACTTCAGGAAGCATTGTCATACCACATAATATACCATTCGTTATCTCCTTCAAATAATATGGTAATAAATCCTTCTGCTTATCCCTAAAACCCCAACCAGATAATATTCCAGATGTACAACGCTTCAAACTATATAATAAACCAGCACTCATTGGTAAACACATCCTAACATCATCACATGTATGCTTCTCTATCATCGCTGGTATAGGAGTCTTCTCCTTAGTAAAATCATACCATGTCGAATGACTAAATTGATGATAATTATATTCCAAACTACCACCACTAGTCTTTTTCTCCTCATAAAAACGATAACATACATCAGGATCACTATCACCATACTCTACAATCTGTAAAAGATGATCCATAGTAGGATCACTAGTCGATCGAACAGCCGTCTCATTCGGTAATGATGTTTCATAAAACGAAATCGAACTCTTAGAGACTTTACTACTTAAATAAAGTTCACCATCAAGACCACCTGGCATTTTTAATAATCGAAACAATCTCAATAATGAATATAAATCCCTGTTGGAATTACAATTACTAAACTATGATAAATATTCTACATAACTACAATTTTACAACTTTAAACCCAATGGAAGACCGGGAAATTTAAGACTTTAAAATATCTTCCCATAAAATATGATGTACAGGCATATATACCAAAATACATGAATGTAATAATATTGAAATTAGTGTCAAATTAAAATCACTAATATTATACATTTGTGTTATATACAAGCGCACCAAAATGACTCTTAATATATGAAGATCGAGGGTCAATAAACCATAAAATATATAATAAAAACATTTCAATCCCCCATAGGAAGAATCACTACAATACAACTAAGAGATTATCTAATTCCACAGCTTAATAATATTAATTACATGTAATGCATATAATTATCTAAATAATCTAACACGAAAATTATAAATATATGATTAGGTGTAAACATTTTTTATCACTAGTAGTGGTCTATGGCAACACAGAGGTTGCTAACCATATAGTTATTAGATGTATGTATTTTACTGGTGAGAGTTATGAATTTATTTTTAATATTAATGTTATCATTTAAATGTTCTTATTGGTCAAGTAACTATTCAATAAACTTCCATTGTTGAGAGTAATTTGTGCAGCATATGTATGTTGATACAAAATTAATAAATCTGAAGTATTTTCCACATGATTTAATCATTAGAGACTATAATTGTTCTATAATTATAATTATAATCTAATGTGTATGATTTCTGTAGAGTGCGGACTGTCATAATGGATTATCGTTAACGATTATAATCCTCTTACAGAAATCCAGTTTCCATTACAATTCTAACTGTAAATTATCTATTTTGTGTAGATTTAGTGTTATAAATACTCTGTTTCATATGGAATCTTAGTGTGTTGCATGTGCATGTTGACCTAATGTTAAGTGAATGAATAGAATCCTTCATATATATTTTAATTTATAATAATTTCTAATACATTTTATATTTGTCAATTTGTATGGATCAATATACACGGATCCTATTCACTAATTTTATAAAGTGTGTAACAGTGTGTATCGCATAAAGTATACAATAAATAAAGTAATAGATATAAAGATGGAAATTGATTGTTCTAATACTATAATTGGTAATATATTTAGTAAAGTTAGTTAATATTTAATCGTTTATATATATATTCTTATAGTATATAAATGATAGAATAGAATTTGATTTCATCAATAGAAATCATAATAATAAAAGATTAATATCACAATACAATCGCAGTCCCTCTATATTTAAAGGCTCTTTATTGGATGAAGCCAAAAATTCACTCAGATTTGATGTATCAACTCTATATAAATCACTCATTCATAATATTCAAAATTCTAAAGGTATGTATGAATGTATAAGATCATAAATATATTCAGATGGAAATGATAAAGTTAAGTACAACATCCCGATATATGAAGTACTTCATAAAGTTATTTGTCTAACAGGTAAATATATCTAGTCTATATTATAACAACGTTTAGGTGCCGGTATTAGTATGGTAGGGATTGGACTATTAAGTTTATTTGGGGTATGTGCCGCCGCTAGTACAGCATGTTCAATCACAATGTGCAACAAGTACATTGAAAATAATCCAACATACGATTGCACAAGATTAGAATATCCTGAAATTCAGAAATTTAACCCAATACCAGCCATCCCAGTGCATAATGATTATAAACCAATGTATATCACAAAGTACCGATAAATTATGACCCAAGGAACGAAGTCGTAGGTGAAGTCTACCCTAGGTTCAATCATACTCATTTCTACCTCTTCCATCGAAGTCCAATCCATCATCCTCTTCCACTCGCCGTGGAGGCTCTTTCAATTATTCATCTCTAAAGAGTAAAGCCACTCCCGGAGATCGTGGCGGAAGTGTAATGTTTGGACCTCAAGTGGAGAACCTGGAAGCGATCTACGGGAGCTGGAAGGGGAAGTAAATAGAGAAGCTGACGGCAGGACGAAGGAAAGGTGGTTGTAACCTCAGGTGCAACGGCGAGTGGAAGAAGAGAGGTGGACTGCACATCAGGATGAAAATATGGCAATTGTTGATTTGGTGAATAAATATTGTATAATATAAATATGTATGATAAATTATGCAAATGTTGATTTAAATTCAGGATAATCACATCCAAATCGTTTAACGGGAACACTTGAAGCGTAGTGTCCTGCTCTTACACAATCTTCTAGTGGTTTCTCTTGTACGAATTGTGATAGGAATCCTCCAACGAATGCATCACCTGCACCTGTACAAGAAACATGTACGCTATCATCTGGTCTTTTTTGAGCAACAGGAAATAATTTGACACCTTCTGCAGTAGCTACAACTGTATCATTACGACCTTGTGTAACAACAACGACTCTCTCGCGTTTCTTATTCTCCTTCGGTAATTCTCTTAACCATTTAGCCACAGCCTTGACATCATCCGATGGGTATCCAGACTCTTTAGCAAGTGTGAGGGCCTCTCCATCGTTACCAAATAATACATCAACATATTTCAATACATCAGATAGAGAATCTTTATGATTTCTAACAACATATGGGTGTGATAGGCTAAAAGTAAATGGTCTATTGGTTTCAGAGGCGTATTTACCGACTTTTAGCAAAGGATCTGGAGATACTAACAAGGAATAACCACCTAAATAATAATAACCAGCTTTTTCTACCAATTTCCAATTCTCTGGTAAATCTAAATGCTTCTCTTTACCGTAATGAAGTGCTGCAGCACCTAAATATACGGCAAAAAGATAATCATTACCCGTAACAAGAACTGAACATGTACCGGTTGGTACACCTTCAACTCTATGAAAATGACCATCAACGTTATACCTCTTAGCTCCCTCTTTTAATTCTTCGCCCCTTTCATCATTGCCAACACTACAAAAATATGTACAGACATTTTTGGGCTCCTTCAACATCCATTGAAATAACTTTAAAGTATTAAATACTGCTCCTCCAACAAGGCAATCTACCTTGAATCTTGAATTTAAATCATTAAATAATTCAGAATGCTGCTCCGCAGTCAACAAATGATAATCGTCAGTCAATCCATGTTTGGCCAAGAATTGTTTGTCGACATTAGCAAGAGCAGCAGTTAACCCATCACCCAAGCCGAATAATAGATTCTCTCTCAATTTCAAACCACTAGACATTTTAAAAAATGATAATAATAGTACAATTAAAAATTAATGGAGATGAAAAATCACTTGATTATGAGGATGGTTATAAGGATGAGGATTGTTATAAGATGAGGATGGTTATAAGATGAGGATGGTTATAAGATGAGGATGGTTATAAAGATGAGGATTAGAATTAAAATGAGAATAAGTAGATGTGAAGATTGTATCGGTGTATCGATAATTGTCTTACACTTAAAATAACATAAGACACTCCATACATTTCACCCAATACCCCATAACCTCTATTCACATTGTTTGTTAACATGTAAAAAGTCTCAATGTGCATAAATCCAATCAACTAACTTTTATCCTATAGACAATCTCCATCCGATGTACAATTCCTGCCGTCAGCTCTTCTCCACTTGAGGTTCAATACACCTCTCTTCCCACTCGCCGTGGAGGCCTTCTCCATTTACTTCCCATTCCAGCTCCCGTAGATCACTTTCAGGTAGTCCACTTTCACTTGAGGTTATATCCTCTATACCTATGCTTCCATCACTATCTTCTATTCCACCTTCATTTGTCTTTTAGACAACTCTTCACTCGAGGTCTTCCACTCGGCGTGTAGCCTTTCCTATTGCTTACCCCTTCGCTTCCCTGATATCAGCTACGGGTTCCACTTGAGGTCCAATAACTACCTTCTTCACCGCCACGATCTCCGGGAGTGGCTATACTCTTCAGGGATAGGTAATTAAAAGAGCTCTTTGCAAGAGTAAGAGAGTTGGATTGTACCTCAGGCGGAACATCGTGTTGTAGACGAGTGTGTATATATAATATATATGTATATACTTATAATATCATTTTCAATAAAGTTTTCGGTTATCGAAATTATGGATTGAATTGATATTTAGTAGTACATATTAAATTAATTTGATTTAACATTGAAGAGTTCTTTAGAATCTAATTGTATTAATTCACATTCTGTAGAAGTAACGAAGACATTTTTTGATGTTTCGGGTTTGGAGTTATCATTAATAATGAATGGTGTTTCTTGATTCCATTTATATGATGTATCATTAGGATTTAAATTAGTAACAGTACCCTAAATAAATGAATATAGAGAGATATAGGGGATATGAAAATTTACCTTTAAAACTATTGTTAAAGGATGGTTAGGTATTACTATTTGTTTTTTAATAAGATATACACGATATTTACTTAATTTATCTAAATTTTCTTTACATGTACTTAATCCCAATGTTTCAAGTACTAATTCTGGATTAGTTATAGGGAAGATATTTAAAATTGAATTTAAAGTAAATGAACGTGGATCTTTAATAGTAATTAATGATTTATATAATGTACTACGTTGATTCATTCTAGCAATAGATGAACTCCTATTTAATTCAATACGTTCAGTATTATCTTCTAATCCTTCCTATAAATATTTATATATATATTAATATTAATATTAATAAATACAAACATGTAATATAACTTGAAATATATCATCCATAGTAATAATACCAATATGAGAATATATAGGATCACCACTATTATTATTCATATCAACATCTCTAACAGCAGCTATATGTGTTGAATCTTCTTTAAAATGTGATAATACTGTTAATATACCACATGTAGAATCAACTGCATATGTTGGTTTACCTATTGTTTGTAATAAATCAGAAATCTTATAACTAGAACTTGTATCTATCAATAATAAATCTTTAACTAATAAAAATCCAAGTATACATTGCGATTTTGATCTATCTAATATTGGAATCTTAGTATAACCAGTATGAGCTATCTCATTAATCACTGATGGTGTAATCACTGTATCTACAGTCAAACCATAAACACTCTCTATCGGTGTCATTATAGTCTTAGCTGATACTAATGATAAATTCAAACATCCCTTCAATAACTTCGCCTCATCATTCGATATTACATCACCAACATCACTCTGTAAATCCACCAATGCCTTCAATTGCTGCCTATTATATATAATCTGTGATGAACTACCTATATAATAATGTAATGAAATAAATCATATCAAAATTCTCAAATAATTAACAACATATAATCCACTCGAGGTCCAATCCTACTCTTCATCTCCACCTTATCTTCCACTAGGCGTGGAGCCTTCTCTATTTATTTCCCCTTCCAACTCCCGTAGATCGCTTCCAGGTTCAACTGAGGTTATAAACCTTATTTCAGCGAGATACGTCTAAAGTGACGGAATTCATGTTTGAAGGGATAACTCAATGAATACAAAATGTAATTAAGTGAGGATGAGTAAATTCAAAGAATCATCAAATTCCTTTTCAATGAGATATTGACATCAGGAATACATCCATTATTCATTGAGATATCTTCAGTAGTATCCCCAGAAATTGAGGATTTCCTTCAAATTTTGGAGGTAAAAATGAAGAAGTGTAATAGTAGTACATGACCTCAAGTGGAGACCTCAGGTGGAGACCTCAAGTGTAACCCTTAGCTGATCTCAGGGAAGCGGAGGGGGAAGTAAATAGAGAAGGCCACCACGGCGAGTGGAAAAGAGAGTAGGATTGGAGATCGAGTGTAGATTCACTGTATTAGTTTGTGTATAAGCATACCTATAAGGAGTGTAAGAAGAATAGAGAGTGGTTTAGTTATAGGGAAGAGCAAAATTTGTACGCATCTAGTAAAAAAGCTAAAAAATGCGCATAATTGTAGCTGATAATTGAAAAATATAGCTTGGGGTAATATTTCACCAAGTATAGTTATAATAACAGAAGAAATGATAAATCCAAACGTACTAAAAATGATATGAAGAATGTATAAGATAAACTTACAAGTCAAATATATCTCCTATAAATAAAACAAGGGCCGCATTTATCATAGAATTACATGCTAATAATGTAACCAATAAATAATTTGCATCACGTCTGAGAGGCAGAACTTTTTTTAGCTCGCCTTTGACTTACTACATCCTCAGGAGTTTGAGGGTCTACATGAGTCAATAAGTGTAATTGAAATATATCCAATGACATAAACCCTATGGTTAACCCCGAAAATATTGCACTAAATACCGAGCATACTACTGCCGAGGATATAGTAACCCATTGTTGCATCTTATTCTTAATGACATCCAATAAGATAAATCACACTATAGAGTTATTGGGATACGTACATAAATACATGTACCAGAAAATTATCATATAAATTTAAGTGGGAATTGTTATTTAACATTATAATTACAGTCAAATTAATGAAATTACTTTAGCTTTATAATTTAAATTTAATGTTCATATTCCATAATTATATTTATCACGTGTCACTTTGTCTACCCAGTGTCGTGATCCCTTTATCTCAATTCATTTCTTTGTCTTGTCTAATATAATTGCTCTTGTTTTATATTTAATCTTCACTAACCTCTTATAATAATATTTTTCATCCATTTGTTCAATATCCAATACTCTCGACGCAAGGTACTTACTAATACCACAACAATGTGACTCTAATCTAAGATTCCATAGAAATTACAACTCCTCTATATGTCATAACGTTGATAACTTCTGCATGAAGTCCAATCCTACTATTCTCTAGATTCGTTATTGGACCTGAGGTCGTCTTGCAGACAGCTCTCTACATGAGGTTATAGACTTGCATTCTCTTGCAGAGGGCTCTTCCATTTATCTCACCCTCCGCTTCCCTGAGATCAGCTGCGGGTACTCCACTTGAGGTCCAATCCAACCTTCGCCACGATCTCTGGGAGTGGCTCTACTCTTTTGAGATAGGTAATTAAAAGAGCTGACGGCAGGACTGACCCAGGTGGAAGTGGAACAGAGCTGGATTGGACTTTAGGTGGAACTGCAAGACCAACGGAAGAATGCCTAGTAGAAGAATAGGTGGATTGTACTTCAGGTAGAGACTCATACGTAGACAACATGTCAATCATGATAATCCTTCGGACCGACTCATATGTTCGCTTGGATACTTACTCCCTGAAGAGTATATTTCATGTATGGATATATGGCGGATGCGTATGATTTGGGAGGAAGGCTGGCATTGGAAAATTATGTTATAATTAAGAGTATGGAGTTTCTTAATAAAAAGTTACATTGTCTATGGGTATGGTTTGAATCATTATGGGTAATTTTATGGTTCAGGTGTCATTATGGGTTATGTCTATGTGTTAATGATGGGTGATAATGGTTAGAATTGTGACGCTGTGTGCGTATATGTGCTATGGATGTGTGGGGACGTTGTGTGTATGTTGATTTTATTGCAACAATAGAGTATAATATTTATTGAATGATAATTTGTTGTTATAATTAATATATATTTGAAAATGGCTGATTGGGTACCTATATTGAAAGAATATGCATTGGGAAATAATGCTTGTTATGGAGCTGGCATTGCTAATGTATGTGTAGATAATTGTATAACATTTTTTTAATAATTATATTATAGGGTGATGATTGTGAATTATTTGTAGCAGCTGATGTAGATAATGAAGGATTAAGATGGGATAGTGTATATAAAGATCCATATGATTATGAATGTTTAGATGAAGCTGGTAACCCGGTCAAAGTACCTATTGATGAAAAATTCACAATTAAAGATGCATTTGAAAAGAAAACATCTACCACCGGTATCTTTTTAGGTGGGGAAAAATATACTTTTGCATCTTATGATGCTGCTATTGATGTTGGTTCAAGTACTTTCGAATGTATTTGTGCCGCCAAGACAAAAGGTGGTGCACATTTGATCAAAACACCCGGTAATTATATTGTTATAGTAGTCTATGATGAAGGTAGAGGACAAGATAAAACTACATCACGTATGGCCGCCTTCAATCTTGCGGAATATCTAGCCACTAACGGATATTAAATAATATATTAATGTCAAACTCGATACATTTATAACATTAGTTATCTTATTACATCTGTCAGTTTATATTTTCTACTCATGTACAACACTCAAATCCGATCCAACTATCCTCTCCACTACGCCTTATGTCCCATTGCATGGAGCTCCTCCAATTACCTATCCCTAAAGGGTAGAGCCACTCCCAGAGATCGTGGCAGATGTATAGTGATTGGACCTCAAGTGGTACCCGCAGCTGATCTCAGGGAAGCGGAGGGGGAAGTAAATAAGGAAAGCCACCACGGCTAGTGGAAAGAAACGACCTCAGGTATAGAAGACAAGACCATAATATGTATACCTATTTTTAATATTATTGGATTTCTACCTACTTATGATATTAATTAATTACCATTTAACTTTAGTAAATACACATTTATACTACCATCTTGACCCCATGGCCGATTTAATTCAGTTTATATTTTCTACCAAATAATGGATGAATTCCTCTCAGATGACGAAGTAGAGGTAGCTGGTGAAGTTCCGGAGGTACCACTCCCAGATATTATTGATGAGCCTTGTGTTGAGAGTGACTTGACGTCCGTTAAGGATCGTATAGAAACAATATGTGGAATTTTAAGTAATTGGAAGGATATGGTTAAATTAAATAAAATAAAATCGAAAAGAGGTATATTTGTCTAGTAGTTTATTTCATCTACTCTTTAGAATCCTATGTAAATGAGTTAAAGCGTCTAGTAACTATATATTATGGCTACTCTGACGAATTATCTGACTATTTTATCAAGGTATTTATATTTATATATAGATAAATTATCCATCCCTTTCAGTTATTTAATCCGGTTGAAGCTATTAGATTCTTCGACGCCAATGAACAACGACTACCAATTACCATCAGGACAAATACTCTAAAAACGAAGAGGTTAGTTATTATTAATATAAATTTTCAACCTCCTTAAAGGAAAGAGTTGGCTATTTCACTGATCAATCGTGGAATAAATGTTGATCCAATCGGCGATTGGACCAAAGAAGGACTTGTTATCCATTCATCAAAGGTACCAATTGGTGCCACACCTGAATATCTAGCCGGTCATTACATGTTACAATCAGCTTCTTCATTGATTCCTGTACTAGCTCTATCACCCAAACAAGGTATTTAATATACTCGCTGTTAAAATATAACTTTAGATGAAAAAATTCTCGATATTGCCGCAGCTCCCGGTGGTAAAACCACTCACATTAGCCAATTAATGAATAATACCGGGCTAGTATATGCCAATGATATCGACAAAGACAGATGTAAAGCACTCGTCGCAAATATACATAGGTATGTAAATATCAGTCACTATATCATATCATTCTATTCTACTCTACTTTCCGCTCGCCTCCACCTGAGGTCGTCTTGCAGACAGCTTCTTCTATTTATCTCCCCTTCCAGCTCCCGTAGATCGCTTTCAGGTACTCCACTTGAGGTCAATAATCACTAATTCCACTACCATCATTTTTACCTCCAAAATTTGAAGGAAATCCTGAATTTCTGGGGAAACTAATGAAGATATCTCAATCATCATTGAATGAAATTTAAATGTTAATACTTCATTGAAAAGGAATTTGATGATTGTATCTATTTTTATCATCCTCACTTCATTCCATATTATATTGACTGAGATATCCTTACAAATATAGATTCAGTTACTTTATCCTCATCTCGTTGAGATTAGAAAATATACCTGGAAGCGATCTATGGGAGCTGGAAGGGGAAGTAAATAGAGAAGCTGTCTGCAAGACCAAAAGAGGTGGATTAGAGAGAGTTGGATTGGACCTCAAATGGATGGAATGTGAAGTAAACAATAGTTATTATTTCCTTGGTCTTTGTATCTTTCTTGTTGTCATATATATATAGAATGGGTATTAAAAATACGGTGGTGATTAATTATGATGGTTTAGAGTTATTGGGTGTATTACCTCCATTGGATCGAATATTATGTGATGCTCCATGTTCTGGACTTGGGGTTATATCACGTGATCCATCTGTTAAAATAAAGAGGGGTCTTAATGATATTAAAGAGAATTCGATGTTACAAAAGAAATTAATTTGTGCATGTGTAGATATGCTTCGTGTTAATGGTTGTGTAGTATATTCAACTTGTAGTATATCAATAGAGGAGAATGAGGAAGTGATTGATTATTTGTTAAAGATGCGTGATGTAAAATTAGTATCAATTGATATGGGGATTGGTTCACCTGGTATTTCTAGTTTCCGTGGTAAAAATTATCATCCTACAATATCTAAATATGCTAGAAGATTTTATCCACATTCTCATAATTTGGATGGATTTTTCGTAGCGAAGATTATAAAAATATCAAACAAGATTACAAAACGTGTTAAAAGACATCGCAATACAGAGGGTACAAAAATTAAACGTAAAAAACAATAAATTTATTGAATATTACATGTTGCATTTTGAGTACATGAATCACCTGATAAGCATCCGAAGAAATTTCGATCATTTTTTCTAGATGAGACCTTATTATTGAAATCGGTAGCACTAATATGAGCTTCATCTGGTGGTGTAAATACATCAGCTCTAGATTTTATATTATGAATTTCTTGTAATAAAAATTCGAAAATATTTTTAACATTATATGCTGTAACAGCAGATGCTTCATAAAAATTTAAATTATGTTCTTCTGCAAATTTAGATGCTTGATCATAATGAACTTGTCTAACTGATGGATCATTTTCGATTAAATCTCTTTTATTACCAACTAATACAACAACTATATCACTTTCAGCTGTTTGTCTAAGCTCTTCTAGCCATTTTTGACAATTATGAAATGTTTGTCTATTTGTAATATCATAAACCAGCAATGCTCCTACCGCTCTACGATAATGTGCGCTAGTTATACTGCGATATCGTTCTTGTCCGGCTGTATCCCATATTTGTGCTTTAACTGTACCACCACTTGCTAATGGTACAGTTCTTGTAGCAAATTCTACACCAATTGTAGCTTTAGGTTGTGTAGGCAATGTCCCTTTAATATATTGACATAATAAATGTGACTTTCCTATTAAAGATAATAATTATTCATACATTTATATACTTACCTACAGTTGCATCTCCAAGAAGTATTATCTTATATACATGATCATATTCATCTTGCGGCATTTTACACACCTCAATTTATTATACAATGTGTTTATATACCCATACAACGATCCACACATTCAACTAATTCCAGTAACTAGGAAATAATTACGGAATATTATTATACCAAATCATGTAATTAATTATATAAAATTGACATTACATGTGTATGTGTATACTAATTATTAGCTAGAATACCCAAATCAAGTTCATATCTTTCAATGAAATCATGCCTAAAATGTATTGTCTATTGCCTTATTTATACATTTAAATATCCTATATAAATATCTATTGTATAAATATTAAATATTACTTACAAACATCTGACATGGTATTGATAAAAATCATATCGTATATCTGAGGTGTAATTATGCGGTGCCATGTTGACATCACAAAATCTCTAGGGGTAACCAGTGTTTCTAATTAAAATTTTCGCGCCATTTGACAATAATATTTTCTAAAAATGATATTATCTAAGGAAGTTTGTGATTATGATGGTTTTTTTAAGGGTGGTTGTATTGATGATGTATTGTCTGGTCATATGAGCAAAGTGGACATAAGTAGTCCAATTTCTGACCCTGTAAGTATGGGTACGACGATTATAGCTATGAAATATAATGAAGGTGTTATTTTGGCTGCTGATAGTAGAACTTCTTCCGGAAATTTGGTAGTTAATAGGGTAGCTAGGAAGATAACTCGTATATTACCTAATGTTTTTATGTTGAGATCTGGATCGGCTGCTGACTCTCAGAATTTATCTACTATTATAAGATATCATGGTAATGCATTACGTCAACAATTGAGACGTAATGGTAGATTTGAAAATGTTGTAAACTCGGGAATGGAGTTGGATACTAATGAAGAAGCATATTCTTATAAGTATGATGATAGCGTACAAGGTCCATCTATAAAATCATTAGCTACTGCTACTCACAATTTGGTTCATGAATATAGGAATGTTTTACATTGTGGTGTAATACTTGGTGGATATGATAATGTTAATGGACCTGAAATTTATAATATTACATTAGGTGGTACTTTAGTACCAATAGAGGAATATGTAGCATCTGGATCAGGATCTGGATTCATTTTGGCATTTTTACAAGACAATTATCATAAAGGTCTAAATAAAGATGAATGTATAGAATTATTAAAGAAGGCTATAAGATATGCTATACATAATGATAATGCATCAGGTGGTATAATGCGTGCAGTTAATGTAACAAGAAATACTGTACATGAATATTACCTCACATTCTAATATTATTTATAACATCTGTTGTTGTATAATTACATATTGCACCTATTTGCAGCATATAGAATCCTCAATTTACCGGTAAAATTCAACTCTTAATTAATCATTAGTAAAATATTATATTAATAAAGTTTAAAATTAAAGGCCATCGCAAATCATTAAAAAATGAAGCCTTGTATGAATACATATAACATCGATGAATTAAAAGATGAGATCTATACCAACTTTTCCGGTGTAGAAGAACATCTCACCAATATTTTCAATGCTCATGATATCATCGGTGATGGACTCTTACCATATGAAGTTGTAGAAGCACTACTCAGAGATTATTTCACCCAATGCGGACTCGTAGAATACGTCTATAATATGCTCAATCCATCAGGTTCGTAACCAAGTAATATAGTTAATTATAACATTATGTTGTCCAATCCACTCGATTCCACCTGAGGTCGTCCTGCAGATAGCTCTCCACCTGAGGTCCAATCCACCATTCGTCATCCTGCCGTCAGCTCCCTCTATTTACTTCCCCCTCCGCTTCCCAGAGATCAGCTGCGGGTAATCCACCTGTGGTTACATCCTTAACTCTACTTCCATCACTTTCGCCACGATCTCTGGGAGTGGCTCTACTCTTTAGAGATAGGTAATTGGAAGAAGCCTCCACGCCGAGTGGAAGACTAGGATGTAACCTCAGGTGGAACCTCGAATGGAAGGAAAGTATGATAAATTTCATGTATTATATAGGTAAATTGAGTTTATCTGTGATATCATCGTATTTGGAGGGTACTCATTTGTATGATATTGACGATGATACAATGGTTACATGTGAGGATATGAAGACATTTGCTACATTATGGTTAAAGGTTATCAGTGATGCTTATAAGAGGGATGATTTAAAGATTCCAGATAACAGTTTTGCTTATGTAGTCAAGCCTGTCGTTCAAGGTGAGTCTATAAATCTATACCCCTTCATATTGAAGGAGGAAGATGATGTCATAATTCTTACTGGATAAATTATATATCCTTTGGTCTCATTCTTTATGCCATTTTATATTTATTTTCCTTTAGGTGAGAATGAAAACTTTGTCGAATTAGATGTTGAAAAGATGAAATTGGAAGAGTTAAATGAGGAGCAAGTTGAAGTTGTAGAAATGTCACCTCAGGAGATTGTGGACTCGTATGTCACATCAATAATGGATGAGGTAGAAAGAAACAAGACAAATGGTATAGTATGCTATGCATATCCAGCTGCTATAGCCCCTAATGGTGCATGTACAAGTGCCGGAGCTGTAATTCCACATCGTCGTCCACGCGCAAAAAGAGATAAGCAATCTAAACGCCCACTATTAGGGTGCTGCTAAATATCGCATTTTGTGAGATTAGCATCTTATTTACTACAAGTGCATATATTTTTCTAATTAAAAAATAGATTTATTTTAAAATATAAAATTATCAGTTAATTTTGTTTCACAATTTTTATTGACTCTTGGAGCTTACACATTTTGTGGGATCATATGTGTTTGGAGTAAACGTGTTAATTGATCCATTTTGTAAAATGTGTAACGTGTATTTTATTCTTTAATATTTGTTGATTATGAATACAAAATCTGATGGTAAAGAGGATAAGTTAAAAACGAAAAATACCGATTTTGATTCCACCCCCGCACCAAAGGCTAAAGATATTCTGAAAAGCGGTATATTTGGCCATAATATCAAGTTTCAAGTAGAAAAAAAACAGTCGTTGAAGGATACTGTACTAGGCCGCAAGAAACCAAAGGAAAAACAACGAGTGGAAGAAGAAGCCAAGGTTGCTGGAGACGAATCAAAAGTGGAGAATATACAATTGTCACAAAGTCCAGTTGATAACAATGAACAGAAGGAAGAAAAACAAGCGGATAAAAGTGCTACAACTGAAGTAGACAATTCGAATATTGAGGATAAAGCTGTACGATTTGTACAAGAGGAGGTGGAGGAAAAGAAGGATGAAGAGGTAGAGGAGGATGAAGGACTAGACGATGATAGAGAGGCAGATGATGCTAAACGTAAGGAAGATAAATCATTGGTTGAAGAACAGACATCAAAGGAAACATCTACTTCTAATGATACATCATTTAATGAACATCAGTTTAATGAACCTCCTTATGGCCTCGATGATGATGATAATAAATTAAGTTCACAACATTCATCAAAAGATACTGATGATGCACAGTTTGATAGTATAAAAACTGCCATTAGTGAAGTGGTAGTACCTACATCACGGCCTAGGTTATCTGTAAGAAGATATTTGGAATTGTCTAAAAGAAAATCAGATGTACCAGTAGTTGGTAAATATGTTGTAGCGATATCAAGTACATCTATTATATTCTTT